>SKCR01038499.1:0-101612 GCA_019454045.1 Zanthoxylum bungeanum | reverse complement strand
TGCATTCATGACATTCATGAATCACGTTCAATTTCTTTTGTTAGAGTGTGCTAACCATACTTGAACACATGTTACATTAGATACTTCGTCGGAGTCTTTCCAGTAGCATTTAAGCACGCACTTGAAGGATGTTAGTCGGTGAGTGGATGCTTTCTCCTATTTTCTCTTTCATACTTTTCAAAATATATATGCCTTGTTGGATTCCATTTCCAATTTATAATTTCAGTTCATAAATTCGAATTATATTATCAGTTTATGTTTATATTTGGAATTCTTTATTGAGATATCATTGGATTCTTTCAGTACATGTTCTTGAATTATGCTTCCATCTCATGTTCTTACTAGTATTCTTAATTCATGCATTTATTGCACGTATTCAGCTCATGTAGTCATGTTACGTTTTCTGTTTATTTGTTAGTTCACTTATCCAGTTTAGGTAAATGGTTTTATTCTAAGTTCATGTAAATATCACATGTTATGTATTACATGATTAGAATTCATGTTTTAATATATATAAGCTAATGTTTCTAGTTTATGTATAGCTCTTTAGATCATGTAGTTTCACATTTCAGCCATGTACTCATGTTGCATGTTTAGTTATGTATTTCATGTTTTCAAGCCATGTTGTCCATGCCAATTCATGTCATAAGGATATCAGTTCATGTCCTCATGATGGTCACATTACTTTTAGTAAGTTAGGTATCATGCTTGTTAGTATTCAATTTATAATTTGTAATTATAAATTTATGGTCAAGCTTTCATAAATGATTTTATAAATTCCAGATTATTTTTTAGAAAATATTTTTATATGGATATGTATATGTTTTCACACCATCAGTTTAATACCGTTACATTTCACATCCCGGGTTTGCTTACCTTGGGGCACTGATCACGCCCCACAGGCTTATGTTCATGTTCACGTTCCCTTGCCTACCAGGTGCTGGGTCTCGCTAGGTAGGTTTCATATCCCAAGTTACTATACTGGTGTTGTTTTTCATGTTTTCAAAACATGTACGATAATATACTGGGGCGACGATCCAATCCCGATACGTATGACGATACGGGGGAGACGTCCTTGTCCCGATCATTGCATATGTATATTTCACTACACAAATACATTTTTATGTACATGTATATATATTTTAGGTCAATATTATATTTTCATGTATAAGGTATATGTTTTAGCACATGACTCCGTTTTCAGATCATGTACACGTTTTACAAATTTTCAGATATAATTTTCATGTTTACATGTTTAGCTATATTTTATGATTATACATCCATGTCATGTTATATCACAGCTTTAACCATGCATGTCCTGTTTCTAGATATTCATGCTCAGCTCATGTAGTTGTAGAGTCAGGTCTTGCAGGTTTTGATCATGTTTAATACGTTAGATTTCAATTATGTCTTTCAGTTATCACGTTATGATTTCATGATTCATGCACGAGTTAGGTTAGATCCAAGCCTCTACGGGTTTGTGATGGTTCTACAATGAGTATGGATGGTTTGGTTATATCATGCATTAGCTTCATGTCACAGTCACACCTTCAGATTCAATCTCCAAGTTTATGCATTTAGTTACCTGTCAGTCCACGTCAATCATGTTCACAGTTCATGTGTAGTTTTAAGTTCATGTGTTCAGCATTTCAGCTCATGCATGTTTCAGTTAGGTAATTAGGTTCAGCTCATCCATGTCAGTTCACATAGTTTCAAATCATGCAGGATTAGATCACATTAATATGTCAGTTTTCAGATCAAGTAGTTCAGAATATGATCGCTTATTATGTAAGTTAAGATCACGTTAGAACACCATGTTTCCAACGTTAGATTTCAGCTCATGTAGTTCAAGTTAGTATCATGTATGTGCATCACATGTTTTTAGTCATGCCAAGTAGTTCACGACAAGTCCAGGTTATGTTTACGCATTTTCCAAGTCATGTTTAGGGTTACAGCTCACGATATCATGTTCAAGTTCAGTCATGTCTAGTAGTCGCACTCAGTTCATATAGATCAAGACAAGATTATGCATATCAGGTGACGAAATCAATTAGTACATGTTAGAACAGCCTCAAATCATGTTCATTTAAAGTAATCAGGCCATGTCATAAAGAATCAGTTCATGTTTAATTGACAACATTCACCTCAGGAAGATTTAGACAGTTTGCATGTTCACATTCAGACATGTTTTAGATGTCAGCTTCCATGTCATGTCCTTAGCCTTATTTTCCATGCCATATTTTCAGTATTTCGTCATGTATTTGATTCTTAGTTCTTGTTCACATTTTATAGCTCCGGATCTTTTCAGCTTATTCACGTTTTGTATTTCAACTTTCCTTTTTGGCACTCCAGTATTCATTTATCAGGTCTTTCAAAAGACTTGACCCACCTCACTCTCCAATTGTTTTGCAGGTTACAGTTTCATACATGTACAAGATAATCATTGGAGGAGACGAGACCCAACGACAATCATTAACACCACGGTCGTCAGAGTCAGAGTCGGACCCGTTAGTTTAGTATTTTTTGAGTCAAGTTATGTATGAGTAACTATGGGATGTGTTTTATGTATGTATGTTTTGCTAATTTTAAGTTGTGTACGTCTAAGTTATGCATGAAGGTTTATAATAATAATATGTAAATACAAAGTATATTCTTATATGGATTATAGCCGGGTCATCAGGTATACAGTAGTTCATGATCACGTATGCATAACAACCACATATGCATGTAGTTAAGCCGGTCAGTTAAGTCATGTATGTGCATGTCAAAAGTTTAGGGTGACGGCTAGGCCGTCTTATGCCAATCACATACCTGGATATTCCGAGATGTGACACTTCTCTTAAATTCGATCAAGACCCTTTTTCTTGAAGGATCTTGAGTTTTCTTGGACTTTTAAACTCTGAATCTTGAATAAAGCTCAAATCTTGTATTCTAGATCACAATATAATATTTTGGGGCTTTCGCGGCGGAAAATGATAAGGGTAAAATTGATATTTTAAACTTTTTAATCCAGACAAACTAATTGATGTCAAATATCAACTCATTTATCCACATTTCACCCATATTAATTACCAATATCCAATATTGAGGACTAAACATGCAAAGGAAACACAAAAATCAGTTTCTGAATCTATTTTCACTAAAATAGAAAACTTCAGTGAAACGAAATTGGGAATTCGCTTAAGTAAAAACTAGAAACTAAATTACAGGATAATCAGTTAACCAATCTAACACAATCAATTAACTGATTGTATGTAATTTCAGTTTTTCATGTGTTTTTCGTAGTGCAGTCACAGTAATAATTTAGCGGAAAATTTCCAATATTTTTTCCATTTAGAGAAACATTTTATTTAGTGATAAGAACATTTTTTTTTCACATTAATAACATTTAGGGGTGACAAAACGAATCAACAAATCGAATTTGTATCGAATCTTAAACGAATCAAATCAAAATATGATGTATTCGTATTCGATTCGTTTATTAAATGAATCGTAATATCAGGATCGTATTCGATTTATTTATTAAACGAATCGAATGCGAATATTCGTTTAGTCATTATATTATTTAATAACATAATTTTCCATATTTTATTTACATTTATTTTTCATAAATATACATATGAAATATATAATTAGTATATTTACTAAAAATACATTACCAAATATCGATAATATAATTTTTCTATGGAAATTAGGCATAATTTCTCGAATCTTAATTAAAAATAACAATAACTAGTAAAAGAAAATAATAAAACGAATCATAAATGAATAAACGAATCAATGAGTTTAAATTCGTATTCGATTCGTTTAATAAACTAATCGAATCGAATTGACTCATTTATTAAACGAATCCATTTTTTCAAACTCGTATTCGCTTTAAAGCGAATCGAATCGAACAAATAAACAAATCATAACCCAAATTGCCACCCTTACTAACATGCCAATTTCACAAAATAAACAAGATTAAATTTATTTACACAATTAATCATATTAATATAAATTTAATCCAATTTCATGTAATTAATCCAAATCAATTTACACCAAAAAAAAAAAAATCACTACCACTAATATCTTCTAAAATTTTTCTAGGTCACTAATTGATATTTGTTTCATTTTTTTATTTAATTGGTAGTGTATGGCTCATGATATCACCTTAAGACCTTATGTTCGAATCTAGAGAGTATTTTTTTGTAAAAATTTGGGATAACTAGAGATTTTATCTGTCTATTTAAACCTGGGAGAGGTGAAAATCAGATTTCCAAAAAATTATATAGCGGACCCTTGAAAGATTTTTGAATTTCAGACTGCACAACATGAACTTGTTTCGGGTAGGAAGCTGGGATTTTATTATTATCATGAATAAATGTTTACAAATTGAATAGCATACGTAATCTCTGACACTTGATGATACATTTACATAAACATGCAATACAATTTCTTGAGAAGGTAATAAATGATGAAGAGAAAGCCAATGGTGATGCCCACTCGAGTAGAAAGGTCGCGTACAGGAACATGATTGCTTATTTGCTGGGATCTCGGAGGCTTCGGCTCTGAATCTTCTTCCCTGTGAATCAAATCGCTTGTGAGTTTCAATTATGTATGACAGTGAAATAAGCAATAAAAATCAGGGCCGACCCTACTATCCTCGACGCCAAAGCCAAATTAGGGGCTTTGGACATTAGTTTTGGGAGCCGGCATATGACCAGGACCGGATAAATGCAAAAATGGGTAATTTATTTTCTTTTACTTCTTAATTTTCCTGGAAAATGTTCAGTTTAGCTAAAAAATTTGTCATGATAATTAGTCTTCTAAAATTAAAAATTCATATAACAATCACAGTTTCCATACATGCCTTGTTTCCGTCTGAGCAGTCGGTTCATGTTGCTTGGGTTTATCTATCACTGTTGATGCAGGTGGCCGGGGTTTAGCTATCCCTGCTGCTGCTGCTTCTGCAGGTTGCTTGATTTCAACTGGTGCAGTTTGTGCTGGTTGTATGGGTTCAGCGACTTTGATGGGTACATTCTTTGCCTGAAACATTGTGATTGTTAAAAATATTGACTGTCAGATATTTGAACAATTTTGAAGTAATTAGCTTGGCTGAACTAACTCACCAAATTCCTGAACTGGAGACTATATAACATTTGGATGTATCTTTGCTTAGCTAGCTTCTGTTCTTTGTTTATTTGCCTCCAAAATCCATAAACGGATCCCATATTCAGCACTTTGCTTGCATAAATCTTCCATGTATAGCTGCAATGCAACATCGTTACATGTTAAATATACGGGAAATCCAAGCTTGTGTAATTTAAACACTCTGGTGGTGTGTCATGTTTTTACCATTCGTATATACGTTGGAGACCTGCTGCTGACATCATGCTCCAGTATCCAGCATCTGTCTTGCATCTTTCGAAGAAATCAGCAATCTTTTTGCTTGATTCATCTCCATTGTTTGGATCAATGTGGAAGCCTGAGACCCCATCAACAATGATTTCTGCTGGACCTCCTTGATTGGTTGCAAAAGTGGGTAAGCCGCAGTTCATTGCCTCTATGACTGTCAGACCAAAGGCCTCATATAGCGCTGGCTGCACAAAAGCTCCCTTTATATCTGCTATAAAGCGGTACAGCTCTCCATTGCGGTATCTATCAGTTTGAGCTGCTATCCATCTAAACTGGCCCGTAAGTTGGTATTTCTCTATCAAGCTATGCATCTTCTTAATCTCTGCAATTTCTTCTCTGTCATTCGATTTGGATGGATCAAAGAATCCAGCCACTACAACAAGATTCACCAGATTTCTCAACCTCTTGTTTTTTCCATACCATTCAGTCAGACCTGAAATGTTTTTTACTGTATCAAGTCTTGCCATGGAGAAGATTATTGGTTTCTTCCTGTCGGCCAGATATCCACTGTCCCAAACATTGTTAGTTACAATAGTAGTCAATTTGAACTTTTTTCTGGTATTATTAGTGTTTAGCACGAGATGAGAGAACTGGCGGACTTACATGTGCTCACTGTTATCTTCTTTGCTGTGGAGTAGTTCCTCAATGGCAGGATGAAATGAGGATAGCCGTCTTTGTTTCTCAGTGTAGGGAAAGTAGACAGATTGATCAGCCCCAGGGGCAGCTATGTTGAACTTTGGATCAAAGACATTGATGCCTGAAACGACCCGAAAAAGTCCTGGCATTGTGAAGGCAGTATGACTTTCATACTGTCCTGGTCTATCCTTACTGAAAAAAAGAAATAATCTGTTAAGATTTCAAGCAATGCTGATACTTTCTGGGGTATATTCAGTTACATAGCAGACTAACCTTCCAGCGATTTCTTGGTATGTGCTGGTTATGATAAAATCAGTTTGATTCATTGCAATTAAGTCAGCTGTGAATTGGCATGAAAAGTGGTACTTTGGATCT
Source organism: Zanthoxylum bungeanum (assembly GCA_019454045.1). Taxonomy (NCBI): domain Eukaryota; kingdom Viridiplantae; phylum Streptophyta; class Magnoliopsida; order Sapindales; family Rutaceae; genus Zanthoxylum; species Zanthoxylum bungeanum. Next base: position 95,204 of record SKCR01038499.1, on the reverse strand, counting down.
AGCTCCTTCCATTTGGCATCTGAATCTTCATATTTTGTTTTTTCTAAAGCATGTGCAATAGTTGCCTGCATTTACAGTAAGCAAAATATGAACAAATGTCATAAATGAAAGTGAGTGACTTTCTTTTTTTTCTTTTTTTTTTTTGAAATAAAAAGTGAGTGACTTTCAGTAAGTTGGAACTGTAGAGATCATGGTTTTAACCTGTGTGACTCCAAGTTTTGTAGCCATTAGAGATGCTACCAAGTTTCCATCACTGTAGTTCCCAATTATCAGGTCTGGTTTGCCTTCCATGACGTCAAGGATCTTAGTTGTGGCATCCTGATCAGATAGAACAGAGATGTCAAAATAATATAGAATGTTAAGGGGAAAAAATTAAGCTAAAGAAGATGAATGTTTGAGGCAAGGGAGGAGCATGCCTGGGAAAATCTATCAAGGTAAGGGTAGATATCGAAACGAGAAACCCATTGAGGGAGAATTCCTTGCTCCGTCTTAAATGGGATCCTGAGAATGTGGGAGTGCTTAGTATCCACAATAGGCTCCAATTCCTGGTTGCACTTTGTTCCTTTTGCATTTGGAATTAGTCGTGTTACCTGCACATATGTAAAACTAATGAATAAGTAACAATGCCTTTGCTTTTGTTCTAATGCTTAGTTTATCATGTGGATCATCTTTTGATTGAATGATTATTGTTGAGTTCTGGTAGCTGACCACTAGAATCTGAGGCTTCACACTAAGCCCTTGTTGCTTGATCCTAAGAAGCAATTCTTCCTCGAAGGCTCTTACTTGATCAAGAATGTAAACCACCTGTTTACATTAGTACAACATATAGAAAAAAGTATTAGTCCAGGACATTACATATACAATTTTCATGAATGTCAATGTTAACATGTGTTTTGAAATGTGTAGTGATATGTACCTGGCCTCCGGTATCTGGTAATCCAAGAACATTCGCCTGCCCAAAGTAGCCGTGTGGAGAGAAGATTACGACATTGAACATGTTGGGAAGCCTGCTAAAAAGTGCCTCCAATTTCACAGCATCTGGCGCCTGGAGTACCTCAGAGCACAGCCTCATTGTCTCTCCAACTCTTTCTGCTGTATTTCCCCATCCTTTTTCAAAGCCCCAATCTTTGAACCTGAAAACATATGCACAATGAGCAAGCTGTCAGGAAAATAAACAAGTTTATGCGGAAATCATTAGTTTTCCACTCGCAAGATAGTAAGACCTCTGCTGAAATTCCTGATATGGTGTGTCTTTCGGTAAATTGGAGATGGAAACTTCAGCTGGAATAAGGGCTGCCCGAAGCTTGTCAATTGTATCTAGAGTTTCGTTGATCATAAGTTTCTGCAAGTCACAAAAATAAAGATCCCATCAGTTTCAGTTTCTGTATATCAATTTAAGTATTGGTTTCTTCTCTTTTCTTTCTTTCTGATTGAATATGTATTGGTGCAGTTACCTCTCCTCTGTGACTAAGAGCTAGTAGATAGTGCAGGAACTGATTTGCTTTCTCAGAGTTGGCAATAAGCCTTGTGGACATGAACTTTGAGATGTAATTGACTCCATTTCCAATTGAAGAAGAAAGAGTCAAGTGAGGAGTGGAGAAGTCCATTGCTCCAAAATCTATCTCCAATGTATTTTCATCCTTTGCCCTGCATATAGATCTCCATCAATGTGGACATATTTTTGTTGAATAATATTTAAATGATTGTATAACTAAGGTGGCTTGAGTTGTCTTCAATTTTGAGGGTCCCTGAGTTAGTTCTTAAAATAAGACCGCTACTAATAAAATATTAAATAAACAAAATATCTTATTATACATTTAACATTGAAATTTTGTTAAATTTAGGGCTGAATTCTATGACCCCTATCAATCACTTGTCTTAATTATCCGTAGGACCACCCGAGACGACCTCTGTGTACTGGATACGACCTTTAATAGTTATATGATTGTTTATATTTACGTACCAGTCTTGGTCGAAAATAGTTTCTTTGAACTTCAAGAATTCCAAAACATTGATGCCTTCAACTGAAAGATCTTCAGAATTAACCTTAACATACTCCCAGGAACCTGGATTCGGTCTCACGGCTAGTGCAACATATGGTGGCACAACAGCTGCCTCCTGAGTGGAACTGAGGATATAACCAAGTAATCCCTCTAAGACTTTGCTTCTTTCCATCTTATCTTCGATTGATTTTTCAACTTCGCCCATTACATGGTGGCGTTTCATCATTCTCTTTCCCTTTGCAACAAACCTTTTTGCATGATCAAGATTTAGTTATGTAAATTTAAGAGTCGATAAAATAACATGCAAGAGATCAAGGGATGGGTAAATATTAAAAATCGGTTTTATTATTTAAAAAAGAACAATTGAATTCAGTTTGGTTTCTAACATATCAATCTAAACTGAACCAATCAAGTTGATCATGTGTCAATTTTTTTTTGGTTTGAAAAAAAAAAATTTGTAAGTAAACTTAGTTAGCACTAACACACCCCATATTATAAAATAAAAAATGGGGTCTAAAATTATACAATAATAAAGCTTTAGAGGTTAGAGTGTAAAATATGTAAATAAAATAATATAATTAATTTTTAAGTTATACGAGTTAAATTTTTTTAAAAGATTTAAAGTGAATAGTTTGATCAATTCGGTTTGGAAAAAAAAATGATCGGATCAATTTGTGTTCAATCCAAACCAATATCTTTGGATCAGTTTGCATTTTAGGCACAAATTGGTCTAAGCTGACTTAATCTACCCCTACATGCATGAGATGTAACTAACAATTCCAAAGTACCTAGAAAAACATTTCTTCATATGGTACCGGCTCTGCCTCAAGGCATCAGGCATGGTGTCTGCAATTGAATCTGATCGCTTGAGCATTGAAGGAGAAGCCATTGTTGAAACCAATAAAAAAAAAAAAAACAATAATAATAATAATTCAATTAATGAGACTTGCAAAGAGAGAATGTTGTTTTGTATGTTTCTGAATGTTGTTAATGTGTTTATATAAGGGAGACCAGTTGCTACAAAAATGAGATTTAGAGGAGAAAAGAACATTCTTGGGTGCCAAATATGGGGAATGAAAGATTGAAAGCAAGAAAGGAATTTTCTCATTTGCAGTTTACCACTTTATTTAGATTGCATTTTTGCCCTTTTTTTTCGAAGTGGAGGGAAAGAATTTAAGGAACGTGTGAGCTGTGATTTGGGATGAATAAATAGTGGGTTGGATCATGACAGATTAATTTTGGGTCGATCCAAATAGATTGAGTTATGATAAAATTTGATTATCAAAATCTCAAGAGTTGATCTACTTTGGGATGGGTCGGGTTCGACAGGGCAAAATCCATAATTAAAAAATATATATTTTTAAAAATTTAAGGATTTTGAGTTAAATCATGATTTTTAATCATGTAATTCGGCACTGGGTGGGTTTTGAAAATAAAAGATTATTTTCTCATCAACTCAATCCTAGCCGCATAGGACGGGTCATATAATTAATTTTGATTTAAAAAATCGAGTTGACTCGATTCATTCCAAGATTATGATATTTATGAATTTACTCAAATAACTTTGTTATCTTGACAATTTCTACCAATATTTATTTATTATTTTTAAAATTTCCATTCTTATATGTTTAATTTGTATAAATAGGTTCCTATCTCCGATTCGCGGGCTTGTCACCCAACCCGCAATAGGTCTCCTCCTCATTATTCGGATTGTGGATTAATATTTTCCCTTGACTTACTCGCGTTGATTAGTAAAAAAATAACTTGATCCGCCAAATGATCACCCCTCATAATTACATTATAGTATATCTAACAAGATTACATGTCTTCAATCTTCCGAATTTATTTGTAAATTTAGTATGTTCAGATTTTTCAAAACATATTGTACAAATTCACTACTATAATTGAGAGTCCAATGATATAATAGTCACTATTATGGGAAAAATGAAAACCCAAATAGACAAATTCTATGTTCATAATCTTTATATATATGTGTATTTTTTTTCCCATCCCACCCCATACAGAAATTAAAGAATTAATAATTATGGGATCCATTGGACCTTTAGGCCCACATGCTTTGCACGCACAACCTTAACTTACTCGGTAGGTGCACCAAGTGTACCAAAGTTTCTCTCATAGGCGTAAATAGTCTAATAAGTATATATGTTGGCGATGGATTTTTAACATAAGCATCGGGTCCAAGCATACGGCCTTTTAGCTTTAAAACTCATCATAACATAATATTGGAAGTCGAAGCCTTAGAATCACCAGAGGCGTCGGAGAGCCTAAGGGCGCCTTGAGAATAGGTCGACTTTGGTATTATCTGAGGCAGCACCACGCATCTGACTACACAGCAGCTTTGAAACAATCAAAAATGTTTATTTTGATGGAAGAAAAATAAAGGCTGGCAAAGGGAAAAATTAGAGAAGGTTGGGAAAAAAGAGGTAACAACCCAAGAAGAGAAGATATGCGTGGTAGAAATAATTGGAGAATTCAGAGGCCACAGTAAGATTTTAAGACTTTACACCTGTAAATCAAACGACTGACCAGAGAAATCGCTTTTGGTGCTCTAAAACAACCCTTAAGCCCGTATTTTCTAGACAAAGTACTGTTGAGTGTTGAGTAAGCTTGAAAACCAGAGATTCCTAGCCAACACAAAAAAACTCAAGACGTCCTATGCTCATCACAACATCTGAGGTCATGCAACAAATCATCCTACATATTTGCAGAATCAAGTGGAGAATCCGGTGAAGAATGGTTACTTGTAGAAATGTTGACCATGAGATAGCGGTCATTAGGCAGCTACAAGATCAAAGGCTAGCAGTATTAATAATTATTAGGGGATCATGTCCGCTGAAGCTAATACAAGTAAAGTGAAATTGAGAATAATTGTTAGTTCAGGAGGCGTTGCCTATTATATAATAATACAATAATAATTATGATGCTTAGTCTACTATAAATATTAACAATAAAATAAAGAAACGAGACACACATTTAACGTGGTAAAACACTCAATGTGAGGGAAACATCCACGGGCAATTAAAGAAGAATTTCACAATAGTGAAAAGAATTTTACCACCTCTCTCTAAACACAAGGAGTGACCAATCTTACACTCTCTTAGAATATGAGAATTACAACTCTCTCATAAACTCTTAAAAAGAAATAATATTTTTCTCTCTTAGAATACAAATGATTTGGCTGAGAATGAAATGAAGAAAATAATGAAATAAAGCCTCTATTTATAAGCATGAGATTCACTGTGCAAATAGTGAATTTTAATTTTTTATTATTTTTTATGCATGTGGGACCCACCTACATAATTAATATATTTTATTATTATTAATTATTGTACCTTTTGGTGCAATAATTAACAATTCTCCAACTTAGAAACTTGATTGAGAACTAATCGGTTTCCACACCATTCGTTCTACTTTACCGTCTTCAAGTTGCTTACGTTTATGCTAAGCAATAAGATGATCTACACTATACAAACTTGTCTGTATTGATAGACTTGGTCATTACGTCTGCAAGATTCTCATTGGTGTGTACCTTTAACAAGTCCACACTGCCTTCTTCCACTACTTCACGAACAAAGTGGTATTGTACCCCTATATGCTTTGTTCTTGAATGAAAGGCTGGATACTTTGCAATTCACAAAGTACTCTGACTGTCACAAAATAATGAAATCTTTTCTTGTTTGTGCACAAGCTCCTCCAATAACCTATGAAACCAAATAATTTCCTCGCAGGTTTGTGTAGCTGTCATGTATTCAGCTTCTATAGTAGACAAAACTACAACACTATGTAACTTGGATGCTCAGCTCACTGCTCCTCCCACAAGTACAAACACATAACCCGTGGTGGATTTTCTTTTGTTAAGATCTCCTGCAAAATCTGAATCCACGTCGCATCTGACAACTAATTCTGATCCTCCATTACATAATGCAACATCTGAGGTTCATTTGATATATCTAAGGATCCTCTTAACATCATTCAAATTCTCTCTACCAGGATTCGCTATAAAATGACTAACTGCTCCCACTATTCATGTTTAGGACGAGTCATATATATTTAAAAATTTAAAGATTTTGGGTTAAATCATAATTTTTAATCATGTAATTCGGCACCGTGGGGGTTTTGAAAATAAAAAATTATTTTCTCATCAACTCAAGCATAAGACAGGTCATATAATGAATTTTGTTTTAAAAAATCGAGTTGACTCGGTTCATTATAAGATTATGATATTTATGAACTTGCCCATATAACTTTATTATCTTGACAGATATTCTCAATATTTATTTATTATTTTTAAATTTCGATTCTTATATGTTTAGTTTGTATTAAATAGGTTCCTATCTCCGACTCGTGGGCTTGTCACCCAACCCGCAGCAGATCTCCTCCTCATTATTCGGATTGTGGATTAATATTTTCCCTTGACTTACTCGCGTTGATTATTAAAAAAATAACTTGATCCGAAAAATGATCACCACTCATAATTACATTATAATATATCTAACAAGATTACATGTCTTCAATCTTCCGAATTTACTTATAAATTTCGCATGTTTCGATTTTTCAAAACATATTGTACAAAGTCACTACGATAATTGATAGTCCAATGATATCATAGTAACTATTTGGGAAAAATGAAAACCCAAATAGACAATTCTATGTTCATAATCTTTATATATATGTGTATTAGATATTTTCCGTGCCTATGGTACGGTGTTACATAATTTGTCTTCTCACAAAATACAAAGCCAAGAACAATTAGTAGGTTAGGCGCCTTTCTTTAAACAAGGGATGAGCGTATCGATCGAAACTTGAACCCTTTAAGCTCCTTCTCATTTTAGTTTTTTGATTTGTTTGATAATTTTCAGAGAGATTTTATAATAAAATGATTTTATTTTTCGATTTGTTTGGTAACTTATAATTGCCATTTTAAGAGAGATTCTATAATGAAAGTATTCTATATCTACATTTCGATTATAATGAAAGGATCTGAGCCGTCAATTAAGCCATATAAATATGGGTTTTTGGATACATTATCTCTTTTAATCCTAACCGCTGTGCTTTATAATATAGATTTTTTCCCATCCCACCCCATACACAAATTAAAGAATTTCTCCACCAAGGTTTGGTATGTGGTGAAACGATCTGTCGAGCTTTTATTTTATAAATTTAAATTAATAATTATGGGATCCATTAGACCTTTAGGCCCACATGTTTTGTCGGCGCACCACCTTAACTTACTTTCCATGTGTACCAAAGTTTTTCTCCTAGGCGTAAATAGTCTAATAAATTTTTATGTTGTTGATGGTGATTTTCAACCCGAGGAACTCTGAAGCCTGAAGAGGGATAAAATGGGTTTTTGGCATTTAACAGATGAAAGTCCAAGATCTTCGTGAGGATGAGAAGTCAGATAGAGGACCAGAGCCCGAGGCGCAGATGAAGACCGACCCGATGAGAAGGATTAGATTCGATAATATTCATGCAGATGAAGACTGTTCTGAGGTCGTTAGGAGATATGTTTTGTGCTTGTAACAATGGGAGCGCGATTTGGAGTAAGCCAACTGAGGCATGGTCACATTGATGAGCGGAAAATATATCAATATTTACCGTCCCTTTTACTTAATATTTTGTATAGTTTCTCGAGTTTTATGAACGTTTTGATGTGTTTTAGTTTATTTTGAAGATAAAATAAAATTGGGACTTAATGGAATCAATCAGGACGAAATGTGGAACATATAAGGGTAAAACTTAGACTTGACATTTTGATTTTGGAGATTGAAAACTTGAAATGGCGTTCTAACGAAGTACAATTTCGGAAATTCTAGCTTTGCGCAATTGTCGTATTTTGGCCATAACTTCTTACTCCAATATCGGATTGAGATGATTCAAGTTCCAGATCAAAGAAAACTCAAAGAGCTACAACTTTGAAGTTCATAATAATTTCAAATTCTGAAGTTTCCATGACCGAAATTGATAAAATATCCAGAATTATGTTTTGTGTAATTATTAGAGTCATTTCCAAAACAAAATAGTAATAATAAAATAAAAAAAATGAAAATTATCAAATTTCCACCAAACATGCTTGGTTAAGGATTTGGTGCCATATTTGGTGCCATGTTTGGTGGAGGATTTGGTGCCATGTTTGGTGCCATGTTTGGTGGAGAAATTGGTGGAGAAATTGGTGGAAGCCTTTAGATTTTCCAATAAATATCAAACTAAACTTTGTAAATTTTTCATGCTTTCTTTGGAGGAATTTCTCCATGAAAACCAAAAGGAAAGTTTCTTGTATATTTATTTAAGTTTTCTTGTATTTTTTTATTTAATTAATAAAATTTTATGTGTTTTCATTTACAGCATGAGCAGGTAATCTCATTCTGCTGGGGTGACAAGGTAATAATTTTAATATAATAAATTAGATTAATCTCCCTTGTTTTAATTAAAATTTGGATTAATTAATTACCGCATATATGGCCGGTTTAGGTGACAACCTTATCTACCACCTATATGGTCGGTTTTATATTCCAGATGTAGTTTCCGCCTATATGGTCGGTTTAGGTAATGACCTTGTTATCGCCAATATGTTCGGTTGGACTTAATTGAGATAAATGGAATTTTCACCTTTATGGTCTGGTTAAATATAATTAATTAATCGGTAAAGATTGACAATAAGAGAGATTTCTAATTTTGAAATATTAAAAGTGGATCATTTGACCCCCATCATTTTCTTTCATTATTGTAATTTTACTTTTATTTATTTTCAAGTTATTTTTTATGATGTTTTGTTTAATTAAGTTTTTAGTAATCCTAGGTATGTGTCGTAGCTAAATACATAATCAAGGGGTGTGATGAATTCCAATATCACCGGTATATAAAGTTGGTTATTTTATGTCTTGGGTAATATAAATGTTTATTTATTGAGTCTTAAGCTTAATGCTTCTTGTTAACTCGCCATTAATAAGATTGATATGGTAAACTTAAAATAAACTTGACGAATGAATTTTAGGTTTCAGCCTTAGACTCAATAGCTCATGATCTCACCTCGGGGCATGGTGACCCTTAGGTAGATTTCCTTACATGATAGATATATACCTGTCGGGCGGGGGTAGCCATAATTAGAATTTATTCTTAATGAATTCAGGTAACTTGGTCAACATAGAAATATGATTAATTGGGTTATTTGGGTGTTTGCATCTAACCATCGACAAAGGCTTTTACATATTTTCATATTCCAGGTTAATAAACCGATATATTGCACAAACATGAGATAACCACTTCATCTTTAAAAGATATTGGAAGAATTCACAACCCTAGATAGTTTTATAATATGAATTTTCCTTTAATTTTCTTTCGCACTGTTTTATTTACTTGTTTTAGCAAAAATCACCATCCAATCAACAAACCAATCTATTAGGTACTTGTAAACATTTAACATCATAAATTGATAGCTAAGGTATTAAGTCATCATGGGATCGATACGTTTTATACTACTTGAATGATATGTGCGTTTGAGTTACGTGAGTGATTTCACCGATCACACATACACATAAGGAAGCTTTATCAGAAATAAAGAAACATAAGGAGGTGATCATTAAAAGATACAAACTAGAAGAAAATCATAACAGTTCAAACTTTTATCAAGGGAAACTATTTCTGAATATTTATACATGCCCATAACTAAAACGACGAAGAAGCTTAATGTTGCTTGACATTTTTGAAGAGAATGTGAGGGAAGTAATGCATCTCTACTGATCCGACCTGGTAATAGGAGCAAGGAAGAGCGTCTCTCGTTTTGGTACACCAACCTGAGGATAAAGGACAGGGTTGTAGCACTATGCTCGATTACGGGCGACGTAAGCCATAAATGGAAGTTTGATCCTCCCAATGGCTGATGAGATAAGAGTAGGCCAGTTGATGATGGGATGGAAGAGGTCCTCAAGCTTATCCACTGACACACGAAACCGCGTGACTGGTTGGAATACAGGTTGGTACATGGGCAGAGTGTGTAGCAGTTACCAAAAAATGGTGAATTAATGAGGCTCAGATGGCAGGGAGTGGTTGTGTCAGATGAAAGAGCAACTATTTGTAGAGTGATTAGGGAAATGAGTCTATGCAATGATAACAGAGTAACGTGGCTGACGTCACGAATTGGTGTAATAGCGGATTTGAATTCACTATATAAATAGGTTGAAGACTCCGATATGAGGGCTTTCTTTCTTTCGGTTCGAAAAACTCTCTGGCTGGCCAATTATTTTCTAGCACTTTGTAGCATTTACACAACTTGTAAAAAGAGAGAAAAAGCTTAGTGTAAGTGAGAGATAATGAGGTCGGTCAGACCCGAGGTGGTAATGAAGTTCTTTTTTCTTTATTCCAGTGGACGTAGGTTAGATACATTCCGCCAAACCACATTAAATCATTTGTCTTGTCTTTGTTTTCTGATTTGCTTACCAAGTTTGCTTTGGTTCCCAACTAACCAAACAAATTCACTAATTGGGGAGGTTTTTTCGAGGAGTAATTTTTTCCCGAATTACCCCTGGAATGAAAAATAGCCGTCAACAGTTGGTGGCGTCTATGGGAATCAATATTAAAAGTGACAAACACATTAAGACGGTGGCATGAGACGGAAACCACAGAACTTGAGAGGCTTATATGACGGAGTGGATAGAGAAACATGGAAGAAACCCTGCGAAACAAGAGAGAAGATGCTCAAAGGGAAATGGAAACAACCCAAACCTTCATGAAGGCTATGTTGGAGAAGATTGGGAAGTTATAAAAGAAGGCAGGAGAAAGATGGGAAGAAGGTCCTAGTGGAAGGAGAAATGAGATAACAAAGGGATAGAGAGGATCACCAGAGTAGACAAAGATCATGGAAATGGGAAGAAGAACATCAAGAGAATGAAAATCTATATTCATTGCCAACGCCATACGAACCGGGGAGCCATGGAAAGGAGAAGATGGTAGACAAGCCCCAGAATCGTCCATCAACAGCCCATGTTTTGGGGAGAGTGATCTGGGACGGTACCCGGAGGAGAGGCGTGAGGTACCAAGTTATGGAAGGTAACACGCTCGTGGTGGAGGGAGTGGTGAGACTCTTGGGCGCAAGTATAACAACTCCAAGGGCCAATGAAGAGTTGGTTCTAGAAGAAGATGAAAAAATGAGAGGAAAATATGAAAAGGGGGATGCGAAGTGACCAAGATATATGGACAACATCCTCTTTCACGAAGGAAGTGTTGGTAATGGAGTTTCCACAGAGATTTACCATGCATACGATGGATGTTTATAAGGGCAAGACAGACTCCAAGTCCCACGTCAATAAGTTTGTCTTGTTGATAAAAATTCATGGAATGGCATCAGATGCCATCTACAGGTATTCCCATTGACTCCGGGAGGATCAGCCAACATGTTATTCAGGAACTTAACTCCGGGAAGTGTCACCAGCTTCTCCCAACTGAGGAAGTCCTTTGTGCGCCATTTAAAATGATAATGCGTACCAAGGAAGATGGTGGAGTCATTAAGGTTGATGAAGCAGGGAGACGACGAGCCTTTGAAAAGCTTTACCGATAGATACCATGACCTAATACTAGAGGTCGGGGCATATGAGTCCCCAAAGGCACTGAAAAGTTTTAAAGGAGCCCTCAGGGTCAGGAAGTTATGGTCCCACCTGAGGATCCAGGAGATACCGAACTATGACGCGGCCTTGGAGCGGGCGAGGAAGTTTGGGTTAATGGTGGAAGAGAAAAAGATCACCCGAGAAAGGGCAACTCAGATGTCGAAAGCACCTAGGCCGGAAAATCGATGTGATGTGGGCAAGGACCTGAGGAGACATGACTAGAGGCGGAAGGTTAGTTTACAATCTCAGTTAGTGAAGCACACTAAAACTAGGGTTATCATCATCATCCCTACCGAGTAACTAACCATAGAAAGCTCTAAGTGCCCTAAACAATAGCGGAACATGTAAGTCTTTAAAACACAACCAAAACAAAATACACACAAAACCCAGAAAAACATGGAAGCATAGACACATAAATAACAAAAATACACTCGCATGAGTAAACCCATCCCTCGTATTCCCAGTACCAAACAAAACAAACAGCATAAACACAAGCATCCAATACATGCGAACTACAACCATTATTGAGAAAGCAGAAATATAAACGAAGAAAGAAGGAGTCAGTAGAAACTTACTTATTCAAATGGATGAAGATACTGAGAAGTTTAAAAGGAATTGGAAGGCTCAGAATCGCAAGAGATTGCTGCAGTTTCTTTAGAGAAGATGAAGTGTTGAAAGAGGAAAATGAAATACAGTAGCCTTTAAATAGGAAGCTCGGGTTGATTTTGACCACTCGATTGAGGCTAGATGGCAGGATCAGTGACACATGTGATGAAAATATCACCCATTAAATTCAATGGAAGGATGAGATTGGAGCCATTGTTTGGTTGGGATACAACTATCTTCGATTTTGGCGCGCAAGCTACATGTACATGACATGTGGCATCTCGGGGAGACGAAGTGGAAAAAGCATTAGAATGATGTGACAAGCATTTCAAAAAGGCCATGATAGTTACAAAACTTCCAATGGATGGCTTGGGAAACCTTAGAAACTCCAACCGACGGTGGAGATGGCATTCGTCACAAAAGGAATCTTTTGGCGGTACAGATACTTTCATGACCCGATGACAGGGCATTGTGGACGATAACAAAGCAAGACCCGAAGATAGAGGAACCACCATCTTTATTGTAGTTCCCGACATCAACTCACCAATTCATTGATACTGAGAACTAGATGACATATGTTGATGGTAATTTTCAACCCCGAGGAACTCTAAAGCCTGAAGAGTGGTAGAATAGGTTTTTGGCACGAAAGTCCAAGATCTTCGTGAGGATGAGAAGTTGGACAGAGGACCAGAGCCCGAGGCACAGATGAAGACCGACCTGATGAGAATGATCTGATTCGGTAATATTCATGCACATGAAGACTGACCCGAGGTTGTCAGGACATGTGTTTTGTACTTGTAACAATTGAAGTGAGATTTGGAGTAAGCCAACTGAGGCACGGTCACATACATCGTAGAAAGCTTTGTCAGAAACAAAAAAACCTATAAAGGTGATCATTAAAAGATACAAACTAGAAGAAAATCATAACAGTTCAAACATTTATCAACCGAAACTATTTCTCAATATTTATACATGCCCATAACTAAAACTGTTGGGGTTGGTGCTCAGAACGCCAATCCGGACCGTATTCATGTCTGATTCATGAATACGAACATCCCCTTATTCCATAATATTACTTATTTATGGTTGCACCTCTTGTTCTTATATACATATTCGATCTCATTACGATTAGATTGAAACTAAATGTGGTTTAGTGATATGTATATATTAGACAACGGCCCGATAATATATAATGTAGTACACAGTTACAAAGTTAGTTTGTAATTGACATTGGGAAGTGTCACTACTATATGAATATTATCAAACATAGTTCCTGGTCAAGATTTGCTAACACGGGTCGGTTAGTCAAATCCGTTGAGACCAGTACATGTCGTATATCGAGACTTGGTCCGATGGTTTATCCCAATGAACCTTGAGTCTAGGGAGACTCGTATAGACTTGTAGGTGTTTATAGTGGATAAACACTGAATGGCTCACCGAAGATTCTTAATGGATGATACACCAACGTCAATAAGAATCTTCTCGGGTTGAGTAGCATAGTGGTCCTTCGACTTGAGACACCACTGTGGATGTATGAGACATCCTCCACACTTAGATGGCAGTCACATCACCGATCTATTTAGATCAGACCTCCGCCTGTTCGTTGGGTGTGGATCGATCCTCAGGATATCCTGTGTGTGTCAAGATAGGATCCGTCAGTTCTGTGTACAGAGCATAGGTAGTCCATATATATTTAGCAGTCTGTTAAATCTGTGGCCACAGTATACATCGGAAGTAAGTTCCGAGTGTTATTTAGAGATTGCTAATAGATACGTCGACGAGATAATACCTATAGAGATTTGACGTTCACATCTATATCTCTAGGATTATCTGGATACATGTGACGGAGGGATTATACGTATGCAATGACCTCAACCTGTATGATTCAGCGAGATTATCCGTGATCGTCATAATCTACGGGTGGATAGATTATGGACACGAAATTGGATTTTGTGACGGATATACCTGAATCTAGAGAGTCTCAATAATGAAACAAACTCGTAGAGCACTAGAGCAATATTTATGAATAATGATGATTATTTATAAATCGTTTAATCGTTAAACGAAAAATACATGCGAACGGTCCGAACCGTCATTTCTAATTAATGTGTATTTGTATTTAATATCTGATATTATTAAATACACATTAATAAATAGTCAAATAAAGGTATTTGACATATATCATCAATATATGTATTTGAGATATTTAAAGTAAATATAATACATATATTTGATATATTTGTATTTAATTAATTATTTAATTATTTAATTGTTAAATGATTAATATAATTAAAATATAAATATATCACCAAATGATAAAGTTAGGAAATGATTATAAATGTAAATGTTTGACTTTACATTAAAGGAAAAGGTTGTCAAATTGATTTTGACTTCTTAAGATATTTGTTCAAAATTGTTTGAAAAATAAAAATATCTTTTTCCTTTATTTCTTCATAATTTCGGCCAACACCTTATAAATATAAGAGTTATATTTTTCTTGGTTGCTTTTGTTGACTTAAATAAATATCAATAAGGTGTTTTAGATATTTATTAAGTTGATAGATAAGTTGATCAAATGAAATTTGAAATGAAATTGAAATTAATATTTTTTGTGTTAGCCTTTACCATTTTCGGCCAAGGCAAGTTTTGTACACATATATATTATTTTCATTTCATTTCATTTGATAACCTAATATACACTTTAAAGAAAACTCCATTAATGGAAACAAAGGAAGCTTGTGAGAAAGAAAGAAGAAATCAAAGAAAGCTTGGATTTAGTAAGTTTCTTCAACTTACTATTAGAAAGGAAAATATTCCTTAGGATCTAGGCTTTAACATATGATGTTCTTAGGTTATTTCTTTCTTTTTTATTCTTTGTGTTTTTGATGATGGAAGTTTTTGATGAAAGTGTAGAGCATGTGATGAAGGAAGCTTATGGCTATTGTAGTAATAAGTGTTCTTTTGTGGTTTTGGAAACCTTGTTGCTAATATAGAGTTGTTGAACCACTCTTAGATGACCTAGATTTGATCTTGAGTTGTTTCATTGTGTTGAGACTTTGATTGGATGGAAGAAAGATGATTGAAGTGTTGGATTTAACCAATTTGGTCTAATTTGTCCAATTTGATGAAATTGAAAAATTAGGGTTCATGACCAATTCCAAATTTGGGGCTTTTCATATATGTTGTGCATTTGGATTTTTATATGATGCATATAAAGTTTCATGTTCATTGGATTACATCTTGATGTGTTTTGATGCATGAAATGACAAAATGCACAAATTACCCACCAAATGGAGCATTCGGCCAAGGATGAAAAATGGGGATTTATGTTGCTTTTGGTGTTTTGATGTTTTGAACATGCTAAGTTCATCTTAGAAATGATTTAGAATCATTCAAAATTGATTTGATCAATTTCGGACTAAAATACTAAATACCAAGTGTAAGGGTAATTTGGTAAATTCATTTAAACATGATTTATTTGAATTTTATTTCATAATTTGATTATTGGATAATTAAATAAATATGTTTATTTAATTAATCCGAGAAAAGTTTTGAAATCGGAAAATACGATTTTCCACCGCTTCCGCTGCGTTACCGGATTTAGCCCATAAAACCCCAACAAAATGGTATCAGAGCGAGTCTGATTCTAGGCCTCCATAAATGATTAGCTTGTTTTATTCAATGTTTAATCATATTTTCTTGACTTTATACATGCTTGTTATAATCTAATTTGATTAGATTTAGGGTGTATGACACTTAATGGAATATCCCCGCTTAATAAGGTTTTAAAGTAACTAGTATTTGGAATACTTGTTTCTTGGTCCGTCTTGTCAATACAGTTTATAAATATCTTTTCGTTGACTACATCCGAGACCGTGCCTCTGCTGTGAGGGTAGCTGATAGAAATTTATTTATGCCGAATGTATATTAGATACTAGATAAATTCAAGCGAAAGCGGAATCCTGAACGTGCCCTAGCTGTCAGGGTTACGCAAGTAACTTGAGTTTATCATTGACAAGTTTTAACCTTGGTACGTCTCCTAGTGGGCCTGCCTTCGCAGCGACAACGAGAAACGACCAGGACCGGAACCTTGGAGTCACTAGTGAGTGATTAACAATTAGTTGTCTACCTGTGAATATACGTAGGCGAGACCGTGCCTCTGCTGTGAGTCGAAATATATTCATGGGGTCCTCTTCCCATTATGGAATTCGATATAATTATTGAATTCTCGTCTTTCTGTTGGGGATTACGGCATTACGTAAAAAATAGTGGGAGGCACTGCTAAGTTTTAAAATATTCAATAACTTTGGCTGTGTGTATTATTATGGAAATTGCCGCTTGTTTGTTTCCTTATTATATAGTATATAGAATTAAACTTTTATTTACTGCACACATATTATGATATGTTATCTGACTAGACTCTTGGTTGCAGTCATTCTAGAATAGGTTCTAGATACTAATAGACTAGGATATTATTAGATTGGTCTAAACCATCGGGAACTATTGTTCCGATTTTCTTCAAAAATAAAGATGGTTAATGACTTAGTTTCTAAGTCATGATAGATAATCTAGATAGATATCCCTTTTAGGATATAATACTTTAGAGAGAATAGTTTCTTATGCAGTAAGAATTGACTTGAATTAGTTCATGTCTCGAGATTCTTGACTTGCATTAAGAAAGCCCCATTAGGTATTTGTTTATCTAGTAATGAAGTTTCTTAGCTTTAATTACCTTTAGAGGCAATGTGTCTGACACAATTTGCTAATCAATTATTTACAATTGTTGTGAATAGTTGAATGCAAATAGTAAAGCTAAAGAAAGGAGATGTGTATAGTTGTGTATAGAAAATATCGATTTTCACAAATACTACAACTATAGGTATTGGATACCAGATCTCCCGTCTAGTTATTTAAAAATATTAGTTAACGATTGTTTTGATATTTGATATCGAACTTGCGACTATTGGATAGTTACTTGTTCTTATAAACAATTGTTATATATTTTAAATATAACTAGTAGTGTCATTGACGTAGAGATAAACATTAAGAAAAATTATTTTGTAAAGTAAATAATTTAGAACGGTGCTTTATGAATTTAATCGCTTAAGTATTGGATGCTTATTCCGTATGGTAAAGGATGGTTTGATACTAGATCACACCACACATCCTTATCCATTTAATGAATATTGTATTCAGGAAAGTGATTAAGATCTCATTTAACCAATGATTGTCATTGGACCACCAGATCTATTTAACTGATACATTGGATGTATGTAGTTTAATAAATAATGTATTGCTTAAGGTAGTTTTCTATACTTCGTAACTTAGTTGATGAATTTTCATAACTTAGTTACGTGTTTCTGAAGGAACACATATTGAAAGTCTTGAAAGTATCAAGAACTTTCAACCTGTTCTGATGAAACGTAGATTGAACATTTTTGACTTGTTCAAATATATTCAATCTAAAGGTTTAGAGAATTCTATCCTCAAAATTCATTACATGTCTTTGAACTGTTCAAAGATCTTTGATACGATCAAACGTATGAATTTAAAGCAATTAGTTCTAAGGTTATTTAGTGAATATGATTCATATTCAATATTGTTCTTCCACATTCCATCTTGATGGAATTGAGTAGTGGGAGCAATCGAATCTTATATGATTTGATTCGTCTGATATTGAATGTTATCGAATTAGTTTCAATACTCTTGGGATTATACTCCAGTAACACTAATTCATCTCTTTAATTAATGTTCCATTAATTTCTACAGTTACATATATGATATGTATAGGTAGAAAATCCGAATCTTGAAAAGTTTAAGATTTGAATGTTTCTTTTATATAATAGTTATATAATGGAAATTACTTACACCTTGGAGGTATAAGGTAAAAGTTTATCGTTTATTCTGTTTAATAGAATATTGTATTCTATTTAATAGAATATTTTTCCTACGATCCTAAGTAATAAAATTGTTTTATTACTTGGTGTGTAACATCTGATGTTAATTATTGTAGAAAAGACTTGACTTATTGAAGTCAAATGTGAGAATGATAAATTATAAATGGAACTACGTAATTAATAAGATGAAACAACCCTTATACATCTTTCGTACAAGTCCAATAGGATAACAGAATCATTCACGAGTATTTGATACTTAATGGTTCCGTTGTTTTCTTACTGAAGAAAAATTATCCTATAACTTATAATGGAGACGATATTTGATATCGATTCTGGAAGTTCACCATTGAACCATAGATCTAAGATTGTTCATAGCTTACTACGATCAAGTTTTGAACTTGATTACGCTTTCATTATGAATTAGTTCATGATATGTGCTAATTGTTTGCGCAGCGAAAGCAATGTGAGCTTATTAAAGGTTTGACCTTTACAGTATGACAGTGAGAAAAGTTATACTCAGCATCTATTGTAGATTCTGAGAAAACTTATCTCTAGTCACGCTAATTGAACAATTAAAGATATTGGTTAATGTTGATAATAAACTGTATATTTTAGCTAAAGAATGCAAAGTGGCGTTTTTGGATGACTTATTCAGATAAGAGATCAGTTGTGATTTCCTTATTTGAAGAGTTCATTCTGAAATGGCCCTAGAGTTTGTGTTCTGCTGAGATCGCAGTTTAGTGTGCTAGCTTATAGAGCCTATTGTAGACTCGATAAGTCTTCCGAAAATCTGTGTTCTCTGTTTTTGATATCGTCAGATTGTCTGATCTTGTCAAAGTATAGAGAATACATATGTGATTAGAAGGGTTAGTGGGAGCGTACATATTACTTTCTAGTGTTATATATCTTAACGACATTGTCATTATTATAGTAATAATGAGATGTTTGTGAGGTAAAAGATTTACCTAAGTCTTCTTTACTCCGTGAAAACAATGGGAGTAGTCTCTGTTATATACGATATAAAGTTTTATATAAGATATAAAACCAAAAGACTTGTGAGATACTCATATTATTCGTACATTAGATATGATCTAATAAAGGACATAACTAGGCTATCTGTATGACAGTTAGTATAACTGTTGGACAGTTATTGTATGTCTTACATAAAGTATTCATTTTTCGTAAATGATGATTCCTTTTTCGAAAGAGATATTGATTAGAATGTCTAATCAATCTTATATATATTTGATGATGACATAATAAATACTTTATAATGTGCGATTGTAGATATTGATTTAATCGTAATTGTTACGAGTTATTTTGACATCCTATAGACCATATGATGGATCTTGAAACACGTTCTTTGTGATCTTTGAGATATTAAGAACGAGTTTCTAATTCATGGAGAATATAGTCTGCAACCATTAGGGTCATATTAGTTTTGAGACTAATTATGACGTTAGACAGTCTACGTCATAAAGAGTCAGAAAAGATGCAGTGGGAGTGTCACGAAGGATTCTACTTTATAGTGGAATTAAATGCAACTTATAAAGTATTGACTTATGAAGTTGCATAGTGACCTTATAAAATAGAAGTTTTGAATTGTTATTGTGCTTGCGGTTGTCTTCATAGTATTTTGGATTTGATCCTTAAATACTTGGACAACTCAGTAGTTGTAGCACAATACTGATGTAGCATTAGAGTCAATTAATGTATAATCTAGATTCTACAAAATATGAATGATGCTGACTATGGGAAACGATGGAGTTTGTTTGACAAACTCAATATGTCATAGCAGACTTGTTTTTGGTTACCTACCTCTTAAGTAGGGTGAGCTTTTGAGGGCCATGTGCATACGATGCACATTGAGATGAATATATGATACCGTGGATTGGCACTAGAGCAAGTGAGAGAAATTGTTGGGGTTGGTGCTCAGAGCGCCAATCCGGACCGTATTCATGTCTGATTCATGAATACGAACATCCCATTATTCCATAATATTACTTATTTATGGTTGCACCTCTTGTTCTTATATACGTATTCGATCTGATTACGATTAGATTGAAACTAAATGTGGTTTAGTGATATGTATATATTAGACAAAGGCCCGATAATATATAATGCAGTACACAGTTACAAAGTTAGTTTGTAATTGACATTGGGAAGTGTCACTGCTATATGAATATTATCAAACATAGTTCCGGGTCAAGATTTGCTAACACGGGTCGGTTAGTCAAATCCGTTGAGACCAGTACATGTCGTATATCGAGACTTGGTCCGATGGTTATCCCAATGAACCATGAGTCTAGGGAGACTCGTATAGACGTGTAGGTGTTTATAGTGGATAAACACTGAACGGCTCACCGAAGATTCTTAATGGATGGTACACCAACGTCAATAAGAATCTTCTCGGGTTGAGTAGCATAGTTGTCCTTCGACTTGAGACACCACTGTGGATGTATGAGACATCCTCCACACTTAGATGGCAGTCACGTCACCGATCTATTTAGATCAGACCTCCGCATGTTCGTTGGGTGCGGATCGATCCTCAGGATATCCTGTGTGTGTCAAGATAGGATCCGTCAGTTCTGTGTACAGAGCATATGTAGTCCATATATATTTAGCAGTCTGTTAAATCTGTGGCCACAGTATACATCAGAAGTAAGTTCCGAGTGTTATTTAGAGATTGCTAATAGATACGTCGACGAGATAATACCTATAGAGATTTGACGTTCACATCTATATCTCTGGGATATCTGGATACCTGTGACAGAGGGATTATACGTATGCAATGACCTCGACCTGTATGATTCAGCGAGATTATCCGTGATCGTCATAATCTACGGGTGGATAGATTATGGACACGAAATTGGATTTTGTGACGGATATACCTGAATCTAGAGAGTCTCAATAATGAAACATACTCGTAAAGCACTAGAGCAACATTTATGAATAATGATGATTATTTATAAATCGTTTAATCGTTAAACGAAAAATACATGCGAACGGTCCGAATCGTCATTTCCTAATTAATGTGTATTTGTATTTATATATGATATTATTAAATACACATTAATAAATAGTCAAATAAAGGTATTTGACATATATCATCAATATATGTATTTGAGATATTTAAAGTAAATATAATACATATTTGATATATTTGTATTTAATTAATTATTTAATATTTAATTGTTAAATGATTAATATAATATAAATATAAATATATCACCAAATGATAAAGTTATGAAATGATTATAAATGTAAATGTTTAACTTTACATTAAAGGAAAAGGTTGTCAAATTGATTTTGACTTCTTAAGATATTTGTTCAAAATTGTTTGAAAAATAAAAATATCTTTTTCCTTTATTTCTTCATAATTTCGGCCAACACCTTATAAATATAAGAGTTATATTTTTCTTGGTTGCTTTTGTTGACTTAAATAAATATCAATAAAGGTGTTTTAGATATTTATTAAGTTGATAAGATAAGTTGATCAAATGAAATTTAAAATGAAATTGAAATTAATATTTTTTTGTGTTAGCCTTTACCATTTTCGGCCAAGGCAAGTTTTGTACACATATATATTGTTCATTTCATTTCATTTGATAACCTAATATACACTTTAAAGAAAACTCCATTAATGGAAACAAAGGAAGCTTGTGAGAAAGAAAGAAGAAATCAAAGAAAGCTTGGATTGTAGTAAGTTTCTTCAACTTACTATTAGAAAGGAAATATTCCTTAGGATCTAGGATTTAACATATGATGTTCTTAGATTATTTCTTTCTTTATTCTTTGTGTTTTTTGATGACGTAATTTTTGATGAAAGTGTAGAGCATGTGTGATGAAGGAAGCTTATGACTATTGTAGTAATAAGTGTTCTTTTGTGGTTTTGGAAACCTTGTTGCTAATCTAGAGTTGTTGACCCACTCTTAGATGACATAGATTTGATCTTGAGTTGTTTCATTGTGTTGAGACTTTGATTGGATGGAAGAAAGATGATTGAAGTGTTGGATTTAACCAATTTGATGAAATTGAAAAATTAGGGTTCATGACCAATTCCAAATTTGGGGCTTTTTATATATGTTGTGCATTTGGATGTGTATATGATGCATATAAAGTTTCATGTTCATTGGATTACATCTTGATGTGTTTTGATGCATGAAATGACAAAATGCACAAATTGCCCACCAAAGAGAGCATTCGGCCAAGGATGGAAAAATGGGGATTTATGTAGCTTTTGGTGTTTTGAACATGCTAAGTTCATCTTAGAAATGATTTAGAATCATTCAAAATTGATTTGATCAATTTCGGACTAAAATGTACTAAATACCAAGTGTAAGGGTAATTTGGTAAATTCACTTAAACATGATTTATTTGAATTTTATTTCATAATTTGATTATTGGATAATTAAATAAATATGTTTATTTAATTAATCCGAGAAAAGTTTTGAAATTGGAAAATACGATTTTCCACCGCTTCCGCTGCGTTATCGGATTTAGCCCCTAAAACCCCAACAAAACAACCAAGAAGCTTAATGTTGGCTTGACCCTTTTGAAGAGAAGGTGGGGGAAGTAAAGCATATCTACCTACCCAGCCTGGTAATAAGATCAAGGAAGAGCGTCTCCCATTTGTACACCGACCGAGGATATAGGCCAGGGTTGTAGCACTATGGTCGCGTACGGTGACTTAAGCCTAAATGAAGGTTTGAGCCTCCCAATGGCTGATGAGATAGGAGTAGGCCAGTGGCTGATGGGATTGAAGAGAGCCTCAGGCTTGTCCACTGACACATGAAACCGCGTGAGTGATTGGAATACAAGTTAGCACATGGGCAGAGTTTGTAGCAGTTACCAAAAAAATGGTGAATTAATGAAGCTCAGATGGCAGATAGTGGTTGTGTCAGACAACAGAGCTGCTACTTGTAGATTGATTCGGGAAATGAGCCTAAGAAATGATAACAGGGTAAAGTGACTGACGTCACGAATTGGTGTAATAGCGGATCTGGACGTACTATATAAAAACTCCGGTGGGAGGGCTCTCATTTTTTGGTTCGAAAAAATCTATGGCTGGCCAATTATTTTTTAACACTTTGTAGCATTTGCACAACTTGTAAAAAAAAGAGAAAACGCTTAGTGTAAGTGAGAGATAAGGATGTCGGTCTGACCCGATGTGGTAATAAAAGTTCTTTTTTCTTTGTTCCCATGACGTAGGTTGAATCCATTCCGCCGAACCACGTTTAATCATTTATCTTGTCTGTGTTTTCTGATTTGCTTGTCAAGTTTGCTCTGGTTCCCAACTAACCAAACAAATTCACTGCTTGGCGGAGGTTTATTCGATGAGTAGTTTTTCCCGAATTACCCCTAGAATAAAAAATAGTCGTCAACATATGTTGGCGATGTATTTTTAGCATAAGCATAGGGCCCAAGCCTAAGCCCTTTTAGCTTTAAAACCCATCATAACTTAATATTGGAAGTCAAAGCCTTAGAATCACCAGAGGTGTTGGAAAGCCTAAGGGTGCCTTGAGAATAGGTCAACCTTGGTATCATCTGAGGCAGCATCACGTATCTGACTACACCGCAGCTTTGAAACATTCAAAAATGTTTATTTTGATGAAAGACAAGTAAAGGTTGCCAAAGGAAAAATTAGAGAAGGTCGAGAAAAAGAGGTAACGACCCAAGAAGAGAAGATATGTGTGGTAGAAATAATTGGAGAATTCAGAGGCCACAGTAAAATTTTAGAACTTTACACCTATAAATCAAGGCCACTACTATAGTATCCAAGGGTATCAAATACCATTGGGTATAAAAATTCTATTTTTAGCATTGAACATGTAACTTAAACCATTAAACATGCAAACTCTACCAATAAACATGCAACTAATTTCATGTTTTGAAAAGTTTCATGTTTATTGGCAGAGTTTACATGTTTAATAGTTTAGGTTGCATATTTAATGCTAAAAGTTGCATGTTTGAACCAAGGGTATGAAATACCCTTGAAGTATTATAGATGGGCCAATAAATCAAACAACTAACCAGAGAAATCGCTTTTCTTCTCTAAAACAATCCTTAAGCCCGTATTTTCTAGACAAAGTATTGTTGAGTAAGCTTGGAAAACAGAGATTTCTAGCCAACACAAAAAAATTCAAGAACGTCTTATGCTCACCACAACATCTGAGGTCATGCAACAAATCATTGTACATATTTGCAGAATCAATGGAGAATCCAATGAAGAATGGTCACTTGCGGAAATGTTGACCATGATACAAATCATCATCATTAGGCAGCGATAAGATCGAAGGCTAGCAGTATTAACAATTATTAGAGGATTGTGAGCTGAAGCTGATACTCAAGCAAAGTGAAATTGAGAACAATTGTTAGTTCAGAAGGCGTTTCTTACCATATAATAATACAATAATAATTATGAGGCTTAGCCTACCATAAATATTAACAATAAAATAAAGTAATTGTAGGCATTGTATTTTTGCATGTGAAACCCGATGATGAGTCTCATTTGGAGGCACTACCTTTTGAGTCACGGAAGCCGCGGGAAACGGATATCGGAAGGGGAAATTCAGAATAAACAAGCTCACTGTCTTCGTTAGTGTTGTGTTCGTTACTTCGTTCGAACGTCAAACAGATTGCGGGCGTTCGTGTCGCGTTCGAGGAAGTGTTCGAACGGTGTCGGTAATTCTGGTTTTGCTGCTAGCCTCACACCCCAGCCCATTTAGCTCCCCAAAGCCCATAAAACACATCCCAAATTAAATAAATGAATATTAATTTAAATATTAAACATTAAATAAAATATTTAAACCATTTACCAATTAAATAAAACATTTACCAAACTTAAACTAAAATTAAAAAGAAGATATGCCTAATTAAAATCAATCTTAACCAATTAAAACCAATCAAATATTTGACTTCCTAATCTAATAAGACATCTACCAATTTAAAATAGTTGACTTCCTAATTTAAAATATTTTGTCCCCCCTCAATCTTGTGTATACCATCCTTAGGACTCCTAATTTGGAAACTAGATCTCTTCCTTGTGAGACAAGGGCAAACCCTAGCTCTCTTCTATATAAACAACCCCTAACCAAAGCCATCCTCTTCCTTGACACAGATAATTCACGCCCAACTCTCTCTAATACATGCCCAAGACACTTCACATATACACAAAAAAGAGAACAAAGAGCCCTAACCACCTCTTCCATAGCCGAGACAACAAGAGCCTCAATCCTCCACCATAACCGAGACTACCACAAACAATAACCCTCCTTAGCCAAATCAAAACACTCCCCTCCTTCACCGAGAACACATCCCCCCATACAGCCCTAACAAACACTCAAAAATAGCCCCTGAATCACCTTAAAACAGCAGCCCAAATCCTCTTAAAACAGTCCCTAAAAACCTTAAAAACAGTAACATAAAAACTGCATAGATAATCTTAAAAATAATCACACACAACTGCACTAAGAACTTACGCAAACTTGGAACAGTTCATTGAAAACGTTAAAACAGGTGGCCCGAGCAGTGAGCAGCAAGACAGAGGCCGAACAGGAGCAGAACGGAGTTCGAACCGCAAGCAAAATAGCAAAGCAGTGAGCTAGGACGTTGAACCAGTGAACCAGAAAAGTTGCGGAGCTTTACCTCTTCCGATCTTCGTGAAACGCGAGTTCGAGAGACGGCTTAAAAGGTTAGACCTGAGGGTATTTTTCACACTCATCTCTACGTGATTTTTGTTATTTATTTTGATTATATTTTACTTATTCGTTGAATCTTGTTTATGTATGATGTGTGTTGTGGGTATTGGATGAATGAGAAATGTGTTAACTCTCGCGGTATATCGGATGGAAACCCGGACATAAATTTCATAGCCGATTCCGAATGGACGGTAATATGATCTGTACTCGGGACACAACTCCACATACCGCTTGAGTAAACGGCACTATCTTTTGCCTTGTGTTGCTTTGGTTTGTTTATTTTTCGTCACTTAAATTATGTATGTTGTTTAATTATGCATGATTCAATCGAGCGCATGGGCTTAGTGAGTTAGTCCAAAGGTCCTCTATTTGAGAGACGAAGAGCCGAAAAGGCCACCTTTGTGACACTACTTCGCCGCGCCGGTTGATGTGTGTTCGGTTGGATGCAAGATACGTTCAATCGGGCATACTTAGTTTGATATTATTGTCTTTATTTTTTTATGCATGGTTCAATCAAGCGCATGGGCTTAGTAAGTGGAATGAAAGATCCCTTATGGGGAGGGGTTAAAAACCTTTACCACGATGCTTTGCCGCGCCGGTTGATATGTGTCCGGATTGGATGTAAGATGTGTTCAATCGGGCATACTTGGTTTCGATATGATTGGCTCTATTTTGTATGTACGATGCGATCGAGCGCATGGGCTTAGTATGTTGGTCTAAAGGTCCTCTCTTTGAGAGATCAAGAGCCCCAAAAGGCCACCTTTACGGCAGTACTTCGTCGCGCCCCCCTTATTTTGTTGTTTATATATTGCGTCCCATTTCATGCATCAGGTCTGTTCCCGTTCGAACGCGTTTACGAACGCAACTCGAACGCGCATACATTTTGCCTTATCATGCATCAGGTCTCATTTGCGTTCGAACGCGTTAACAAACGCCACACGAACGTGAGCATTCTGTTTCATTTCCGTTCGAACGCGTTAACAAACGCCATACGAATGTGAGCATTCTGTTTCATTTCCGTTCGAACGCGTTAACAAACGCCATACGAACGTGAGC
This sequence comes from Zanthoxylum bungeanum, assembly GCA_019454045.1. Taxonomy (NCBI): domain Eukaryota; kingdom Viridiplantae; phylum Streptophyta; class Magnoliopsida; order Sapindales; family Rutaceae; genus Zanthoxylum; species Zanthoxylum bungeanum. The sequence goes on along the minus strand of SKCR01038499.1, from coordinate 68,322 downwards.
ATTCTGTTTCATTTCCGTTCGAACGCGTTAACAAACGCCATAGGAACATGAGCATTCTGTTTCATTTCCGTTCGAACGCGTTTACGAACGCTACACGAACGCGAACACACTGAACTGAGATATATTCATCACATGCCATGTATAATTGTTTCTTAGGTGATTTTTTATGGAACCACACATAGTCATTCTTATCTTTGTGCACATAATAATGAAAAGCATGTTTATTCCATTAATTGCGTCGTTTGCCTTAGTCTTGATTTAACGCATTACGATTTATATACCTATGCCATGATGACTTTGGAGTATTATTTCTTGTGATATATCGGATGGAAACCCAGACATAAATTCCGTAGCCGATTCCGAATGGACGGTAATGCGGTCTGTACTTGGGATACAATTCCACGTATCACTTGGAAAAGTGCTCACATGTATGCTTGTGCGGTTATTATGTATGCTTGTGTTTTTCATGAATATGATATGCTGAATGAAGTTGTATGTTCATTGTTACTTTGAGGTATTTTCAGGCATGTGTTCTTAGATATGAGATATATATGAAATGTATGTATAAGTGTTATTTTGTACCCGTGAATATAGAAGCATGATATTCTTAGGAAAAGTGTTACTTAAGCCTGATTAAATTATTATGTAAATCCTTTCATTACAAGTGACATAAGTAAGGGACCATTCCGAACCCAACGGTTTGAGGTCTTCCCTTGCGAGGGGTGAGTGCGGCCTTAAATCTCATTTTTTTTCCGGTTCACACCGGGTGGCGACTCCATTATTCTCCGGTTTAGTCCCCCGTGGCTACTCTCCGTACTCCCAACCGGGCCGCGAGCCCGGGACAGCATGCGTCGCCCCAGATTCCTGTGTTCCCACAGTAATGAGACGTACATTTAACGTGGTAAAATCCTCAATGTGAGGGAAATATCCACGAATATTATATAAGGATTTCACTATAGTGGAAATAATTTTACAACCTCTCTCTAAACACAAGGAGTGAAAAATCTAACACTCTCTTAGAATAGGATAATTACAACTCTCTCACAAACTCTTAAAATAGGATAATTACAACTCTCTCACAAACTCTTAAGAAGAAACAATATTTTTCTCTCTCATAATACATAGGATTTGGTTGAGAATCGAATGAAGAAAATAATGAAATACGTCCTCTATTTATAAGCATGAGATTTACTATACAAATAGTGAATTTTCATTTTTCATTATTTTCTTTTTATGCATGTGGGACTCATCAACATAATTAATATATTATTATTATTAATTATTAATTATTGCATCTTTCAGTGCAATAATTAATAATTCTCCCACTTGAAAACTTGATTGAGAACCAATCAGTTTCCACACCATCTGTTCTACTTTGCTGTCTTCAAGCTACTTACGTTTTTGCTAAGCCATAAAAGATCTAAACCATACAAACTTATCTGTATTGACAGGCTTGGTCATTACGTCTTCAAGGTTCACATTGGTGTGTACCTTCAACAAGTCCATATTATCTTCTTTCACTACTTCACGAACAAAGTATATTGTTCCCCTATATGCTTTGTTCTTGAATGAAATGTTGGATTCTTTACAATACACAAAGCACTCTGACTATCACAAAATAATGGAATATTTTCTTATTGTGTCCGAGCTCCTCCAATAACCTTTAAACCAAATAGCTTCCTTGCAGGCTTGTGTAGCTGCAATGTATTTGTTGGGATTTATATCCTAGAGCTTCATGTATTGTAAACGGATTTGATTATTGTAATAATAATAAATGCATTATTCATATTATCAAAGTTGCTTGATTTATATCGCATATTGTTCAATTGTCTTGTTTACCTTGATTACTCTTGTACCTTCAAACTTATTGTATGTTTGATGCACAAGAGGATTTAAGTCTGGATTTAGTAATCTAAATAGACCATAGAGAGCAAACAAAAAGGGTACTTTGTTTGTGGTTTATCTATAGATGCGGTCTATTCTATACTTGTATGATGACCTTGATCTGGGATCGTTCATGTAATGACATGGGAATGGAGGAACCTTGTATGATGAGATCATATAAGACTGGACTCATATAAATACAAATTTCTTTTAATATCCGTTAACCGAAGAAATTCATTTTATCTAATAGATGGTCATATATGGATTCGATCTTAATCCTGAATGTACTACGAACTCTTGCATGACAGGCTGTGTCCTTTCATTTACTATTGTGAGGTTGGTGTTGCATTCCTGGCCCATAACTACGTAATTTTAGGATATGGTTTGGCGTTTAGTTGGGAACGTCTTACATAAATATGGTATTCACTCCTTCTTATGAGAAGCAGACAAGTATCTCTTTTAAGGGTTGATTAAGGACTTGAACAATTTGAGCGCTCAACTTTTCTATTGCGAATAGAAAGTTTTATATTAATAATTGTTATGAATTAATTATTCATTATAGAATCAATGGTGCTTAAGAAACAAAATATTTAGAGGGGTTTAACAGACGTTTGACCCGACTCTATTTATGAGATATTCGTGAAGGGCTATATCCGTATGTAATGACTATATCGATGGACACTGAAGTTGTTCGGTTTATTTTATCCATCTACGGTAATGGGAGTCCAACTTCGAGTTTTTAGTGGAATAACGCAGAGTTAATAATTCATAATATTTGATTAACGAGTTTAATTGACATTTCAGAATTATTGGAGCTCGGAACCGTAGGTCCATTTGGTCCCCGTGCTAGCTCGATTAACTGTAGCAAACCTAATATAATTAGATTGTCTAATAATATGCTCACATTATATTTATATATTATTAATAAGATTAATAATATTTATTGTCACAAATGAAAACTAATGTTAGTTTAACTTAATATTTTCTAAAATTCTTTGATTATGAGATAATCAAATCTTGATTATGAGATAATCAAATCTTGATTATGAGATAATCAAGTTAGTAATAATTATGAGATAATTACTACAATATAATTTAAGGTAATTTAATCATTATTAAGATAGTGATTTTTATTTTTATTTTTTGGAAAAGTTACAATTATATTCCAAAAGAAAGAGAAGTACAAAAAGTACAAGGGGCATTCCCCAGGAGAGTGCAATAGTACATACAAGAAACAAAGTTTCAACAATACAAGCCCAAAGGCGGAAAAAGCTCTAAAACTATCAAAGGACCAAACCAAACAGGCCCAAAAACAAACCAAGGCAAACAACCAACACAGGATAGTTCCACCAACAAAAACCCCAACGCTCAACAGAGAGCATCGCCCAAAAAGAAGCCATATTGCCCAACAGACCGTCAGCAAGCCGAGACAAAAAACGTCCAAGAATTTGAACAACCAAACAGGCAACAAACAACGCCTAAAACTTCAACAAAGAGCAGCCCAATCATCAGCCCAGAGACGAAACCGAGACCACGTGGAGAATCAGTCACGTGCAAAAGAAAGAGGCCCACATCATCCGGTAGTACATCATGCCGAAACTGGAGGCAATCCCAAAACAAGTCCCACATCGAATATTTACATCAAGATAAAGGGTCGAGAAGAACAAGATAAAAAAAAACCACGACCATTGCAAGCTCAGAAGCTACTCACAAACCACAAGGAAAATCCTTCAAGAGAGGAAGGAAAAAAAAGGCTAAGAAACCATCCTGGAAACCATTTGGTAAAACCCAAATAGCAGCTTTAAAAATCAAACAACCCACTGAAAGCATTCATCCTGTTACCATTTCTATCATTACTCAAGTAGATCAAACGGCTCTGAACAGAACTACAGATTTCCTTCACTACATGGTCTTCTGAGGTGGAGCTTCTATCAAAGACCCTTCTGTTCCTCTCATACTATATAAAGTATACTGCTGCTGCCAAGACAATTCTAGCAATTATACTAACCTGATCACCTTTTTTATTCAAATGCAACTTGGCCCAGCTGAGAAGATTTTCCCAATCCAAAAGAGGCCAACGAATTGGAACTTTCATAGAAACAACTTTCCACACTGCAAATGAGTAAGGGCAGTCAAAGAAGAGATGACTGTGAGTCTCTGAGTTAGAAGAGCAAAGAACACAAATATCATTCTGAACAATTCCAAAACGGAGAAGCCTATCCATAGTTCGTAATCTGCCCAAAGAAGCTAACCAAAGAATGAAAGAGTGTCTAGGAATATGGCCACTAAACCAAAGCAAGTGGTGGATGGAATCAACACTTCTCTTATTCCTTAAAAAATTCCAGGCGCTGTCAATGGAGAATTTGTCTGAGCTGTTACCTTTCCAAACATACCAATCTGAGACACCAGGCATAGGCAAGAAATGAACAGAGTCCCATACCTCCTTTAAAACAGAAGGGTCATCAGGGAACTTCCATCTGCCATCGCAAATAATTTCGGCCACCTTAGCATTAGGAACTAGACCCGAATCCTTTAAAGTTCGAAAACTGAACAAGTTACAGAGGGGCCCCGTAGGTAGCCAATAATCCCTCCAGAGGAGGAGGAGGAAAGACCATCACCAATGCGCACTTGAAAGAGACCTGAACACCAAGACCTGCTCTTAAGAATTTTATTCCAAATCCAAGAGCTGTTGGATGTGGGAGTCAAGTGCCAAAAGGATCTACCCCTGATAATAGTATCATGAGTCCATCGAACCCAAATAGAGCTTTTATCAGTGAGAATTCTCCAGATATGCTTCAAGTAGTAGCAGCCTTATTCCAATCTTCAATCCGTTTGATCCCTAGCCACCTTCAGATTTTGGGTAACAAAGGGAAGCCCAAGCAACTTTAGCAGAAGCAGCACTAACAGAACCCTTCCAGAGGAAAGCTGATAGAACACTTTCAATTTTCTTAACCACAGATTTAGGGAGCAAGAAAATGGAACTCCAATAAACCTGGATAGAGAAAAGAACAGATTTAATGAGCTGCAATCTGCCAGCATAAGATAGGGAAGAAGAAGTCCAAAGCCGAATACGTGACAGGATTCTGTCGATTAACACTAGACAATCTCGGTACTTCAAAGAGATAGTAAGGAGAGGAACCCCGAGATAACGAATTGGCAAGGTACCTCGCTGGAACCCAATGATTTCCTGAAGACTAAAAGCATCAGCCTCATTCATTTTCGAGATGAAGATGTTGCTCTTGCTGTTATTTGGATCTATCCCCGAAAGCTTAGAGAATTCCATTAGAGCATCCTTATAGATCATCAGAGAAGCCTCATCTCCTTTGCAGAACATCAGGAGATCATCCGCAAAGTAAAGGTGGATAATTTTTCCCTTAGCACACCTCCAATGGTACTTAAAAACCAACCCTTTTCATAAAATGGTGAAGAATGCCATGTAAACCTTCCATAGCCAACACAAAAAGATAGGGGGAAAGTGGATCTCCTTGTCTAACTCCCCTAGAAGATTTAAAGAACCCAAACAATTCTCCATTCACCCCTACTAAAAAATGAGGAGAGGTTAAACACACCTTAATCCAGTCAATCATTTTCGAAGGGAATCCCACAGCCTTTAAACCCAAGAGAATAAAATCCCAATTAACCGTATCAAACGCTTTGCGGATATCCACTTTAAGAGCAACTCTCGAGAGCCCATCCAGATGGTAGTTCCGCAAAATCTCCTGAGAAAGAAGAATATTGTCTGTGATAAGCCGACTTTGGACAAAAGCTGATTGCGTATGACTGATTATAGAAGGAAGAACTTTCTGTATCCTATTAACAATCACTTTGGAGATGCACTTGTAAAGCACATTACAACAAGAAATAGGTCTGAAATCACTCAAGCACCGCAGATGTTCAACTTTGGGAACAAGAGTGATGCGGGTAGCACTAACACATTTAGGCATAATACCTGTAGAGAAGAAGAATTTCACAGCAGCAAGAAGATCTCTACCAATAATATCCCAAATCCTTTTGAAAAAAAGAGTAGAAAAACCATCAGGGCCTGGAGCCTTGCCATCTGAAATACTGAATAGAGCATTCTTAATTTCATCATCCAGAATATCCTGATCAAGCATTGGAATAAGATCAGTGGGGATCTTATTTAAAAAATACTGTTCAGCTCCCTCCATATCTATTACCCCTCGAGCAGAGAGCAAGTCAGTGATCCCAAATCCTCTCTACTGGTAAAGATCACACCATCAGAAGATTCAAGCCTGTAATGCGGTTTCTGAACTGTCTATGCATTAAGGTTTTGCAGAAAAATTTTGTATTTTGATCCCCCAAATTCAACCAATTGACCCTGGCTTTTTGCTTGAAAAAAGATTCCTCCTCAGCACAAAGCTGGAAATAACGAGAAGCTGAGGCTCGCTCATCACGCAGAATATCAAGGTCAGTAGGATGATTGTCCAGGAGCTGCTGGGCAGCAACCCAGTTCTTCCTGGCATCCTTAACCCTTGCTGAAATGTGACTGAAGTCTTTGTTGTGAAGGCTTCTTAAATCACTCTTCAACCATTTAAGCTTCATTGTAAACTGATACATCGCATCACCCCTGGCAGGTCTGTTCCAGGCTTGCTGAACAATAGAAAGGAAGTCCTCATGGTCTGCCCAAACATTCAAAAAACGAAAGGGGTTAGCAAACTTTTCATGGAGTCGTAGCAGTTATGTTTAAATTGACTATAAAAGTATGTTTGCAGACAATGTATAATCAATATAGTCCTCAGTCATGTGATTTGATGGTGTAGGGTTTATGATTTTTATTTACCTTGGAGACAAAGCCATATGGCTTGCTATGCTCTCCAACTTATTATGTCTATTAGGTGGCATGTATACACCTAATAGTTTTGTCATTAGCTAATCCTTTTTATGCTTTGGTATGGCCTCTACATTTATGTGTTTTCCATTGAAAGAAAACATTAGTTGCTTAATGACAAAGTCATTATCTTTAGCTTATCATTTCTTATGCTTTGGTATGGCATTCACATTTTTGTGTTGGCCATTGCAAGAAAGTATTAGATGCTTAATGACAAGGTTAGTTGGCTTGTGTAAGAGAATATAATCACAAGTGTTATACTCACTTCTAAGGTTATACTCACTTCTAAGGTTAACATTTTGCATTCATTCTCACAAGTGCAAATGAGAGAAAATAGAGAGTTCAAGCATTCACAAGTGTTGTGAGAGTGTTTGGAATTCCAAAAGCCAAATACCATTGTGACATCTTTATTCTCTAAATTGTTTAGAGTTTAATCTTTGTGAGTGAAGCCCACACTTCGGTTTGTTTATTTCAAGTAATAGTTCGGAAGATCGAGTGGTTGATCCAAGCGTTAGACATCAAAAGATTGATTTCAGTTACTACAACAAAGGGAGAAGGCAAAGAAAATTTTTAAAGATCCATACCGAAGCCGGTACCTGATGAGTGGAAAATATATCAATATTTACCGCCCATTTTACTTAATATTTTGTTTAGTTTCTCGGGTTGATAAACGTTTTGATGTGTTTTAGTTTATTTTGCAGATAAAATAATATAGGGACACAATGAAATCATTTAGGACGAAATATGGTCAAATAATGGCAAAAATTGGACTTGACATATATTAATTTTGGAGATTGGAAACTTGAAAGGGCGTTTTAATGAAGTGCAGTTTTGGAAATTCCAATTTTCCGCATCTGTCGTATTTTGGGCATAACTTTTTACTCCGATATTGGATTGAGCTGATTCAAGTTCCAGATTAAATAAAACTCAAAGATATACAACTTTAAAAGACAAAATAATTTCGAATTCTGAAGATTTCATGCCCGAAATTGATGAACCATCCAGAAGTGTGTTGTGTGTAATTATTAAAGTCATTTTCAAAGCAAAAAAATAAATTAATAAATAAATAATAAAAATTATCAAATCACCACCAAACATGATAAATAATTAGTGGAGCAATTAATAATGGATTTGGTGGAGCAATTAGTGGAGCAATTAGTGGAGCAATTAATAATGGATTTGGTGGATGATTTGATGGAGGTAAAATTTTGCCTATAAATACCAAGCAATTTCATTTGTAAATTCATACTTTCTTCTAAGGAATTCCTTAAGAATACTAAGAAGATTATATTTTGTTTGTTATTTACAGCTTTCAGTAATTAATTCGGCTTTCGCACTTTCTTTTCTTTACTTTTCAGTTTTTACTTTCCGCAATTTACTTTTACGCACAGTACTTTTCTTTCTTAATTTTTAGTTTTTACTTTTCAGTAATGAGGAGGTAACTCCCCTTTGCTGGGGTAAAAGGTAAAACTTTTATTACTAATATTAGATTAATCTCCATTAATTATAATATATAAACTAGTTAAAACCTGACTTAACGAGGATACCGCCATATTGGTCGGTTGGTAATTATTTAAATTGGTTTTTAACCTGACAAAACTGGATACCGCCTGATTGGTCGGTTGGTAATTAATTATTAATTTGACTTAATCTGGATACCGCCTATATGACTGGTTGGTAATTATCATGCAAAGTTAATATATTATATTAAGGGAGATATCAAAAATAGAAGTAATAAAAGTGGATCATTTACCTCAGCATTTTCTTTTATTGTACTTTTACTTTATTTACCTTTCAGCAATTTACTTTCAGCATTTACTTTTCAGCAATTTACTTTCAGCATTACTTTTCAGTAATTTACTTTCAGCAATTTACTTTGAGCATTTACTTTTCAGTAATTTACTTTCAGCATTTACTTTTCAGCATTTAATTTCAGTATTTAATTTCAGCATTTACTTTACGTCATTTACTTTTCAGCAATTTACTTTTCAGCATTTTACTTTATGTCTTTTATTTTATTTAAGTTCTTACTACCCTATTATGTGTCGTAACTAAGTTAGTTATCTGGGGTTGTGATGAATTCTAATGTCACCGTTTATAAGGGGTTTTTTATAGTTTGAGTAATTTAAAGGTTTACTTATTAAGTCTTAAGCTTAATGCGTCTTGTTAATTGGCCACTAATAAGATTGATCTGGTAAATCTAAAATAAACTTGACAAAGGAATTTTAGGTTTCAGCCTTAGACTTAATAGCCAACGATCTTCCTTGAGGATAGATAACCCTTTAATAGATTTCCTTACAGGATAGACATATACCTGTCGGGCGGGGGTAACCATAATTGGAACTTAAACTTAATGAATCCAGGTAATTTGGTTGACATAGACATATGGTTCAATTGGGTTATACTGGGTATTTGCGTCTAACCATCGATAGAGGCTTTCGCATAATTTAGTGTTCCAGGTTAGTAAACCGATATATTACACAAAAATGAAATAACCACTTCATCTTTAAAATGATATTGGAAGATTCACAACCCTAGATAGTTTCTAATATGAATTTTCTTAAACCTACTTTCGCGCAATTTTATTTACTTGTTTTAAAATTCAAAATCATCACCATTTCAAATCAATCAATCAACCTGTTAGATACTAGTAATCATTTGACCTCATAAAATTAATAGATTAGGTATTAAGTCCTCATGGGATCGATACTTTTTATACTACTTGAACGATACGTGCGCTTGCGTGTGTAAGCACCGGTCAAGTTTTTGCGCCATTGTCGGGGACTTATTTATCTTTCACTATTAGTTTTGGGGTTAGATACGTTACTTGTATCTAATTTCTTTTTACTTATTGTTTTTGTTTTCTTGTGTTTCAGGTTCTCAGAAACTACATGAGACGAACCAGAAGCTTTGAACTCCGACCGCTTGACCCAGAAATTGAAAGAACCATCATACAGTTGAGAAGGGAAAGGCGAGAAGGCCAAAAAGCTTTATTCAATATGGAACCTGAACCTTTGAAAGTTGCACCACCGATACCCATTCGAGACAGAACCATTCCGGTGGTCGACGACTTCATTTCCTATATTGTACTTCCTCATTTACCAGCAAATACATGAGACATCAAAACATGCATCCAGATGATTCAGCAGTCAGTACAGTTTGGGGGAAATGTAACTGAAGATCCTAATTCCCACATCAGAAACTTCCTGGAAGTTAGCAGTACTTTCAATTACAACCGAGCAGTTGAAGAAGCAATGAGACTGCGTGTTTTTCCATACTCCTTGAAGGACAAAGCTAAAGCTTGGCTACATTCACTACCAGCAGGTTCCATCACAACTTGGAACACTCTAGCGACCAAATTCCTTGCAAAGTACTTTCCACCATCCAGAACTGCAAAGGTGAGGAACGACATCACATCCTTCGTGCAACAAGATTCAGATCCTTTATGAAGCTTGGGAAAGATTCAAAGATTTACTCCGGAAATGTCTCCAATCATGATATCGCAAAGTGGTTCAAGTCCAAACTTCTACAATGGACTTTCTGGAATAATGAGAACCACAATTGATGCTGTGCCAGAGGAGCTTTGATGGCAAAATGAGAGAAGATCAGACCTGTGACTTAATTGAAGAAATGGCCAACAACAATTCTTTATGGCCAACAGAAAGGAGCATGATCCAATGAATTGCAGGAATTTATGAAGTTGGAGCAAACACATCACTGAATTCCAAGCTGGATGTGATTTGCAAAAATCTGGAAAACTCTAACATGAAATAAAAGTTAATGGTGGATCCACAAGTTCACCATTGGAGGAGTACTAAGTCAGAATCTTACAACCAACAAGAAGAGACAGTGAACTATGTCAACAATTTCAACAGACATGGGAACAATCCATATTCCAACACCTATAACCCAGGGTGGAGGAATCACCCAAATTTCACATGGAGCAACAATTCAGGGCAAATGAACAACCCACCACCCGGATTCCAACAACAGAACAAAAGCTTGGAGCAGGCAAATGAATGAGGAATAACAGAAGTGTTGACCCACTTGAAAAAGATAGAAGCAAAACACGACTCTCAAGCAGCAAGATATGATGCTATGTTTCAATCCCAAGCAGCATTAATTCAAAGTCAATCTGCTTCTATTAAAGCACTAGAGAATTAAATTGGACAACTGGCCAATGCTCAGAGTTATAGACCGCCAGGTAACCTTCCTAGCAACACTGAACCAAATCCGAGGAACAAAGGGAATGAGCAGTGTCATGCCATCATGTTAAAAAGCTGTACTGAAATTAACAAAGATGTTGGAGCCAAAACAACTACTGAGGAAGTTCCAAAAGAACCAAGCAACAGATGGAGGAAAAAGAAGCAAAGGAAAAAGAACAGATCACTTCCACTCCACCTTTTCTCAGTGTCTTCAGAAGAATAACTGGACAAGCAGTTTGCTCGATTCTTGGAGGTGTTCAAAAAGCTGCATATCAACATTCCATTTGCAGAAGCGTTGGAACCATGCCCAGCTATGCCAAATTCATGAAAGACATTCTTCACGAAAAACGAGATTGGGAGATTATGAGACAGTAGCATTATCAGAAGAATGCAGCGCCATCATTCAGAGAAAACTTCCTCCAAAGTTGAAAGATCTTGGCAGTTTCATTGTTCCTTGCACCATAGGAGAACATGACTTCGGTAAGGCTCTGTGTGATCTAGGTGCGTGCGTGTTAACTTGATGCCTTTTTCTATTTCAGGAAATTGCAGATTGGAAAAACAATGCCAACTTCAGTCTCTCTACAACTTGCTGATAGAACGCTCGTATTTCCAAGAGGCGTAGTTGAGGATGTGCTGGTCAAGGTTGACAAATTCATTTTCCCATCAGATTTTATTGTCCTTGATATAGAGGAAGACGCAGACGTGCCAATCATCATCGGGAGACCATTCCTGGCTACAGGTCGAACCATTATTGATGTACAAAAAAGTGAACTAACCATGATGGTACAGGACCAAGAAGTAACATTCAATGTTTTTAAAGCCATGAATTTCCCAGATGATGAAAAAAGGGAGGAATGTTTTAGACTTGATGTGATACACAGTACCATTCAGAACTCCAATGCAATGCAAAGTTTCTACTGACAAACTTAAAACATGTCAATTGCCTGTGGAGCCTGAAGATAAAACGTCTTTGCGTGAAAAAGCCAATTCTTGCACTACAAGCAACAGAAGAGAAAAAGTTCCACCAGCTCAACGAATTGGAGGAATTTCACAATCAGCCTTTTGAGAATGCCAAATTGTACAAAGAAAAGGCAAGGAAAAGACATGATGAGAAGTTAGTGCGCATACAACTGGAACCAGGGCAGAAGGTACTGTTAAACAAATCAAGGGTGAAATTCTTCCCATGGAAGCCAAAATCACGGTGGTCAGGTCCATTTGTGATCACCAAGGTTTTACCAGACAGAGCCGTTGAGATACATGATCCCGACTCCAACAAAACTTTCAAGGTTAAAAACAAGCGTGTCAAGCACTACTGGGGAGAATCATTTGAGCGACAAAAAGAAAGTGTCACACTTTCAGATCCAGCCTAACGTTCGAGAAGTCACGTCTAGCTGACGACGTTAAACTTAGCGCTCGCTGGGAGGCAACCCATGCAATTTATGTATATATTATGATTTGGTGTGATTTAATTTGGTGTGTTTAGTTTTTGCAGATTAAGACATTTCACGATGGAAGAAGTTCTCGTAAATCTTCACAAGCAATTTCCTTCTCTCCCTCAAAACTCTCTGATGAAAGTTTACAAAGCTCGCTTGGAACGAATGAGATTACTAACGATCCATGGTGTTCTTAATGATTTTCGTTGGGTAATTGAAGCACGGGTCCGATTGGCAAGTGAGTCTTCTGACTCTTTTATTTCACATCTGCCTGGTTTTGGAAGAAGCACCTATGCAAAGAAACGTAGAGCTAAACAAATGGGTGTTTTTTATAAATGTGCACGCTGGAATTTCAAAACTCGTTGTCGTTCTTTAGGAATGGTGTCTGATAATCGCGAAGACAAAATTAAATTCATTAAGGATGGCTTGAGTAAGGAGTTTGTAGATAATATATCTTTGACTCTTGAGACGCATCCCAGTGGATATGTTCATATAGCCATTCGTAAATTACATACACAATTTCAAAAAGAAAGACAACAGTAAGTCTTGGGAATCTGACTCAAAAAGACCCTGTTTGCCAATTTATAAGAAAATGGATGGGAAGCTTGTCCCTGACGCATAGACGTCAATCAAGCCGCTACTTTTCTTGTACATATTATATCTCTGTCTTTTCCTAATAATTATAATTTATTTGTTGTTTTCTTTTATTTTCTCCGACAGGATCCAGACCTTTTTGACTATCACGATTTATTTTACTGTTAACTAATAATTGTCATTTGGCAGAGATACTAGTGCTATTATTTTACTCACCCTTTTCAGGTGTTATAAATTCAACTCATCATTGCACTTTTGAAGACATCCAGAGTAAAACATGGAAGCCACTTCAAGAAGACGAGTTGAAAACATCTGTGTGTTTTGCGGTACTAGTGTTGGTGTTAAGCCATAATACGTAGAGAAGCAGCACATGAAATGGGTCGAGTCTTAGCTGCAAGGAATATGCACTTAGTATATGGCGGAGGCAATCTTGGACTTATGGGGATCGTTTCAAAGCTGTACAGGAAGGAGGCAGTCACGTTTTGGGAATCATCCCAAAACCCTTGGCGGAGGAAAATCTTATTGGACCATCAAACAGAGAAGAACTAATCGTGCCAGGTATGTCTGAACGATTGGTAGAAATGATTAACCGTGCTGATGCTTTTATTGCTTTGCCAGGTGGCTTGGGTACATTGGAGGAAATTTTTCAGTGTTATCTTGGGCGAACCTGAACATACACCAGAAACCGCTTGGACTGTACAACGTTGAAGGATTTTATGATTTTCTTTGTGTGTTTCTGATGATGATGCTCGGAGAAATGGGTTCGTGTCAAAACCTATAAAAGAACTCCTCTTTACTGCCAGAACTGCTCCGGATCTAATTGACCAAATCTTAGCCTATGAACTAAAATTGACCCTATCCTTTCAAAGATAAATTGGTCTGAGGACGATCGTGGTAAGAGGCGTCAGATTAATCTGGATCTTAACCTTTAACTTTTCATTTAGATGTAGAATTTCAGCTAACCAGGTACGGTTTTCTAAACTCTTCTTCTACTGTTTAAGACATTGGGGACAATGTCTCATTTAGGTTTGGGGGAGAGGAATTAGTTGATTGTATCTTGTTTTTGTTGTGTGTTGTTTTTTTTTAGCCAAAATTTTCGAAAACTACCAAAAAAAATTGAAATTTTTCAAAAATTACAAAAATATTTTGCGTTTTTGTTTTTTATTTTGACTAAAAATGTGAAATTGGTAAGAGATAGCTGAGTAAGGAGTTCCACTCCTGAGACGTATCTCAAACCTAATTCGGAACAAGTTAATTTTTGTTTATTTCCTTTTGAATTATTTAATTTGTGAATTTTCCAAATACTGACTAAAATGGATCTTCATATGCTCAGTTAGCAGGTATTATCAACATGCATAGTAACATACGAACATGAGCTATAATTGAAAAGTTTGTAATATTCAGTGCTCTAGTTTAATTGGAGGAGAAACATCTCAAAAAGTGATGGAGTAAAAAAACAAAAAAAACGCTCTAAGGTCCGAGTTATTAAGTCTGTAAGGGTGTTTAACACCTAGTGCCCTAAAGCCAACTGGTTTGGGATTCACTGGCCCAAAGCTCGCTACATGGATCAATGATGTTGCAAAAATATATATATCTGAAGTCTGAGTAATTAAGTCCGTAGGGGTGTCTTAACACCTGGTGCCCTAAAGCCAACTGGTTTGGGAGCCACCGACCCAACACTCGCTACATAGATGGAAGATATTGTATATAAATAAAAAAAATCAAAAATCAAAGAAAAAAAAAATCAAAAATCAAAAAAATTCCATTGCTGCAAAAAGGTGTGAATCTGATAAAACTTTAGGAAAAATATTACTCTCTTATCAACTGCACTTGTGACTGTTGTGGGCAAAAATGAGTGATTAATATTTTTTCGGCTGTGCATATGGAGAATGGTAATATAATCGGAGAATTTACTTATTCAGTAATTTAGAAAGAAAGAAAACAACTAGTAACTTGGAGTAGAAGTTTCACCTGATTAGTCACTAACTTCTTTATTCTCTTTTTCTTTGTCTTTTTACTTTTGTGTGCATTAGTTTTATTATTTTTTACTTTTGTAAAATTTGTGGGTGGTATCGTTGCTGTAAGCCCTCACGAGACTATAACTCGTCCACTAGGGACACCTAGGGTTTAAAGGCTGTTGCATATGCTAAATGCAACCGTGATCCTACGAAAGTGGCTTAGTTTAATTTTAATTGTTTCTTGTATTTTATTTTGTTATTTGCTCGAGGACTAACAAAATGTTATGGTTGGGGGAGTGATGAGCGGAAAATATATCATATTTACCGCCCCTTTTATTTAATATTTTGTTTAGTTTCTCGGGTTTGATGAACGTTTTGATGTGTTTTAGTTTATTTTGCAGATAAAATATTATTGGGACACAATGAAATCATTAGGACGAAATATGGGTCAAATAAGGGCAAAAATTGGACTTGACATATTAATTTTGAGATTGGAAACTTGAAAGGGCGTTTTAACGAAGTGCATTTTGGAAATTCCAGTTTGCGCATTGTCGTATTTTGAGCATAACGTTTACTCCGATATTGGATTGAGCTGATTCAAGTTCCAGATTAAAGAAGACTCAAATATCTACAACTTTAAAAGACAAAATAATTTCGAATTCTGAAGATTTCATGCCTGAAATTGATGAACCATCCCAAAGTATGTTGTGTAATTATTAAAGTCATTTTCAAAGCAAAAAAATAAATTAATAAATAAATAATAAAAATTATCAAATCACCACCAAACATGATAAGAAATTAGTGGAGTAATTAATAATGGATTTGGTGGAGCAATTAGTGGAGCAATTAATAATGGATTTGGTGGATGATTTGATGGAGGCAAAATTTTGCCTATAAATACCAAGCCATTTCATTTGTAAATTCATACTTTCTTCTAAGGAATTAAGAAGATTGTATCTTGTTTGTTTATTTACAGATTTTAGTAATTAATTTCCGCTTTCGTACTTTCTTTTCTTTACTTTTCAGTTTTTACTTTCCGCAATTTACTTTTACGCACAATACTTTTCTTTCTTTAATTTTCAGTTTTTACTTTTCAGTAATGAAGATGTAACTCCCCTTTGCTGGGGTAAAAGGTAAAACTTTTATTACTAATATTTAGATTAATCTCCCTTAATTATAATATATAAACTAGTTAAAACCTGACCTTAACGAGGATACCGCCATATTGGTCGGTTGGTAATTATTTAAATTGATTTTACCTAACCTAAACTGGATACCGCCTGATTGTTCGGTTGTAATTAATTATTAATTTGACTTAATCTGGATACCGCCTATACGGCTGGTTGGTAATTATCATGCAAAGTTAATATATTATATTAAGGGAGATATCTAAAATAGAAGTAATAAAAGTGGATCATTTTACCTCAGCATTTTCTTTTATTTACTTTTACTTTATTTACTTTTCAGCAATTTACTTTTAGCATTTACTTTTCAGCAATTTACTTTCAGCATTTTATTTTCAGTAATTTACTTTCAGCATTTACTTTTCAGCATTTAATTCAGTATTGAATTTCAGCATTTACTTTACGTCATTTACTTTTCAGCAATTTACTTTTCAACATTTTACTTTATGTCTTTTATTTTATTTAAGTTCTTACTAGCCCTATTCTGTTAACTGTTCGTAACTAATTAGTTATCTGGGTTGTGATGAATTCTAATATCACCGGTTTATAAGGGGTTATTTTATAGCTTGGGTAATTTAAATGTTTACTTATTAAGTCTTAAGCTTAATGCGTCTTGTTAATTGGCCACAAATAAGATTGATCTGGTAAATCTAAAATAAACTTGACAAATGAATTTTAGGTTTCAGCCTTAGACTTAATAGCCAACGATTTCCTTGAGGATAGATAACCCTTTAATAGATTTCCTTACATGATAGACATATACCTGTCGGGCGGGGGTAGCCATAATGGAACTTAAACTTAATGAATCCAGGTAATTTGGTTGACATAGACATATGGTTCAATTGGGTTATACTTGGTATTTGCGTCTGACCATCGACATAGGCTTTCACATAATTTAGTGTGTTCCAAGTTAGTAAACGATATATTACACAAAAATGAAATAACCACTTCATCTTTAAAATGATATTGGAAGATTCACAACCCTAGATAGTTTCCTAATATTGAATTTTCTTAAACTTACTTTCGCGCAATTTTATTTACTTGTTTTTAAATTCAAAATCATCACCATTTCAAATCAATCAATCAACCTGTTAGATACTAGTAATCATTTGACCTCATAAAATTAATAGATTAGGTATTAAGTCCTCGTGGGATCGATACTTTTTATAATACTTGAACGATACGTTGTGCTTGCTTTATACGCGTGTGTGTAAGCACCGGTCAGTGCCCACACAAGCAACTTCCGCCGCGCTAAGGAAAATCGTTTCCTGCAATTAGTATCAGAGCTTAAGTTTGAAAAGTTTTCTTAACCCTTCTTATTTTAGTTTTAATAATTTAAATGAGATATAGATTATTAAAATTCATGTTGTGATGAGTAGGCACAATTAGATTCATGAGATGAATAGTTTTAAAGTTGTGATGAATGTTTACTTTTGAGTCATGTGATGAATGTATTGTGTTGATCGTTAATTTTTTCGGCTCTTGTTTTTAGCATTGGAAATATAAAACCATAAGGTCATATTCTTTCAAGTGTTGTAAGTTTATTTCCTATGTAATATGTCCTTTATGTAACCCTATTTGTAACTTGGAGGTGCCGATGCCGTGAAGGAATTTTGATGGAGAACTTCCACGAAGAACTCAACAACACTCCATGGAATAAGATTTGAAGACCAAAGGATGCCTTGGATTTATTGTACTAATTAGATTAGTATATAAATATAAGAGCCCGGTCAACGCAATTTGTAATATGATGAATTTTTGAAATTCAGCCCCTGGAAAACAGTGTGTGTCGCGACGCCGTTCATTCCAATAAGTCTAGTAAGCTACTGGAACAGGCGCGCCGCAACGCAGATATGACCTGATGCATTTTTAGGTTTTGGTTTTCTGGGCGTCGAGACGCCCACCAGTTCGCGTCGCGACGCCCTTGCCTGGGTGTAAATATGTATGTTTTAAAATGTTTAATAAAATGTCATATAGCCTATGGTGTATACTCTTGCATTTTCACATGCCACAACATGTAGATATGCATGATATTCTAGTCATAAAATATAATTTTATGTAATTTAAAAGTTAAATAAGTATATGAGATGCATGCAAACAGATTAATAAGATTAATTGGTTTAAATGTCTAAAAATTACGAATTCAAGTTTTAGAAACAAATGGACTTTATGAGTAAATTTTTTTTCTTGGTATATCGGATGGAAACCCGGACGTAAATTCCATAGCCGATTCCAAATCGACGGTAATATGATCTGCACTCGGGGTATAATAACGTATATTTGGAATAAATATTATATTTTTTCGATTAAATGGTTTAATGACATTTGGTCAGTTCTTTGAAATTTAAAACCTATTAGTGGACTAATAATTTAAGAGTTAAATTAATTAGATCACTAAAACCACATGATTAAATTAGTTTAATTAAGTTAATTGGTTAGTAGAGACTAATCAGCATTAGTGAATAAAATTTTAAAAGTTAAAATTGGTTAGATCATTAAATCATCAACTAGTATTAATAAAGTTATGACTTTAGCCGATCATAATCTAAGATTCATAAGATACTAGTGAGATAGAAACCTTACACTTCAAAATAGTGAGTGAGAGAGGAGTATATCGCAATATATCTCGCGATCTCCATTGTTGTCCAGAAATATGAGATTCAATACGCGCCTCAAGATGGATTTTCTTTCGTCCCCCTACAGATGGTTTCCTTTCGGGTCAATATCAGGTTTGGATTCTGAAAGGATAGAAACTCTAGATGTATCTGGTGATTTGACCTACCCTACGACGATACTTCACTAGTTAAGTCCAAGGGTTCCGAAATAATGGGTCACACTTACAAATGAATGATTAAGTTGTTATTCAAAGCTTCCTTGGTCAAAATAATGGTAGTTGATTAATATAAGAATAAGAGTTATTTTAGATATATTAATCCATTGAGAATGTCTCAGTACCTTATGGCGGCACTTATTTATGGGATGATAGATAACCGTGGCATAGTAATTCTTTTAGGTTTCTAATTCATTAAACATTGATCATGCATCATGTTTAATTTTATGCCTAAATGTTTGAAAATTGTAATACGCGACGAATGAATGTTGAATGTGCATTTATTATTTTTCAGCCATGGCATATGAAATTATCTCAATTCTCAAACAACAAGAAAAATTAACCGGGGAAAACTATGTTAAATAGAAAAGTGACATGAATGCAATTTTGGTCTGCGAAGACCTTAAATTTGTCCTAATGGAGGAATGTCCTCCTGAGCCAGCACCAAATACTGGCAGAGCTGCACGTAATGCGTATAGTAATTGGATTAAAGCTGATGAGAAAGCCCATAGCTATTTGATAGCATCCATGTCTGAGGTTCTTGCTGCACAGCATGAGCCTATGGCGACAGCATCAATGATTATGCAGTCATTACAGAACATGTTTGGGAAACCTTCAGACCGGAAACAACATGAGACAATAGTATATGTATTGACCGCTAGAATGAAGGAATGCACATCAGTCCGAGACCATGTGTTAAGGATGATGTCTCATCTTAATATGGCTGAAACCCATTGTGTCGTATCAATGTGCAAAGCCAGGTGACAATGATCATGGAAACCTTTCCGAAGAGTTTCCTACAGTTTAAAAGCAACCGTTCTATGAATAAGTTAACTTTTACATTGACTGAACTGCTAAATGAGCTTACCAATTACAAGTCCGTCATGATGGGTCCTCGTAGGTCCAATGTCGAGGCAAATATTGCCGAATCTTCTAAATCTGCAAAGAAGAAGAAGAAAGGCAATTGGAATGCTAAGGAAAAACCAATGAAAAAGAAAAACAACAAAAGCTCTAAAGGAACCAATGCCAAATGAAAATGTTTCCATTGTGAACAACAAGTGCATTGGAAAAAGGAATTGTCTGAAATACCTTACCGAGCTTAAGGAGAAGAAGAATACAGGTAAATACGATTTACTTGTCATTGAGTCTCTTTTGGTGGAGGATGATAAATCCATATGGATTATTGATTCTGGTGCCACTAATCATGTTTGTTGTTCTTTGCAGCTACTTGACTCATGGAGGGACTTTGCTGAAGGTAGCTTTACCATGAGAGTTGGGACATGAGATGCTGTTTCAGCAAAAGCAGTTGGGTTTCAAATTTAAATTTTAATAAGAGTTATTATGTTTTGAATAGTGTGTTATATATATTCCTGGTTTTCGCAGGAATTGATTTCTGTAACAAAACTTATGGAATGTGGTTTTTCTATTTCATTTAATAATAAGTCAGGTATTATTAGTAGAAATGGATTAAATGTATGCACGTGAAACTTTGAAAATAATCTATATGTATTAAGTCCGTTAATGCATGAATCATTGCTTAATACTGAAATGTTTAAGATTGAAAATCTAAAACTAAACGGCAAAATTTCTCATAATGATACCTATTTATGGCACCTTAGACTTGTTCACATTAACCTTTACCGAATAGATAGACTAATTAAGAACGAAGTTTTAAATTAGTTAAGACTCGGTATTTTGATGAGTGGTAAATGTATCACTATTTCCCACTCATTTGACCTAATATTTTTTATAGTTTCTTGAGTTTTGTGAATATTTTGATGTGTTTTGTGTTTTTTTTGTAGATAAATAAAGTTTCAAGACATTTTGGAGGTGATTTGGGGCCAAAATAGTGAAAACGAAAACAAAAGGACAAAATGGTCATTTTGTGCGTCGCGACGTGCAGCCTGCTTCGCGACGCCAAACGTGCGCCGTAAGTTTGCTAACGTGCACAAGGTCCACATGTCAAAATCTGAGAAGTTTGACTTTGCTAACGTGCGCCGTGCCATTTGTCACCATCACATCCGATCTGCTAACTTGCACCGTGCCACGTGTCATCATCCTATGGTGCCGAAAATTGCCATCGCCACGTGTCGTCATGTGTCACTCCATGTGTCAGCCATGTCATCCACGTCAGCAGAAGACCGAGTCAACATGCCACGTCACCGCCACATCATCATCAGCCAATCACAGCGTGCCATGTGTCATCATTCTATGGTGCCGACAGTCACTATTGCCACGTGTCGCCACGTCAGCACCACATCATCACCACGTCAGCATAATCATTGAGTTGTCAGCCGCCTTGCCACATGTCACCTTATCCGCAATCGCCACGTGTCAGATAAGAATCTGAGCCGACCAATCAGAAGCTGCCACATCAGCGCGTCGCGACGCAAGAAGAAACTTGCGCGTCGCGACGCGTGGCACTTATGGACGCCTATAAATAAAGCTCGAAATTTCAGTTTCAGATGTACCTTCCTCTCTGAATTCTCTGATGTAAATAGGGATTTTTCTATCTAGTTTCTTTTAAATTTCAGTTTTGTAATTAATTTTAATTACGTTATGTAATAATAATAATTCACTTTCTTAATTTTTACAGTTTTTACTATTCACCATGAGGAGGTAACTTCCCCCTACTAGGGTGAAAGGTAATTCTTTTACTATTGCTATTTAGATTAATCTCCCTTAAATATAATATATTCACTATTTAAAATTTAACTTAATGAGGATACCGCTATATTGGTCGGTTGGTAATTCATTTTAAACTAGTTTAAACCTGACTAAGCAAGGATAGCGCCAGATTGGTCGGTTGGTAATTAAATTTTCTTACCGCCTATATGGCAGGTTTATTTTGGTTCCACCTTTATGGCTGGTTGGACTTAATTTGACTTAATCAGGTTACCGCCTATATGGCTGGTTGGTAAAATAATCACAAGTTAATATATTATATTAAGGGAGATATCTAAATAGTTAATAGTAAAAGTTGATCCTTTTACATTAGCATTTTATTTTATTGTAATTTACTTTTCAGCTTTTACTTTACCGCAATTACTTTTCAGTATTTTTACTTTATGTCTTTTACTTTTAAGTTTTTAATAGCCCTAGTTATGTGTCGTAACTAAATTAGTTATCTGGGGTTGTGATGACTTCTAATATCACCAGTTTATAAGGGGTTATTTTATAGTTTGGGTAATTTAAAGGTTTACTTTTTAAGTCTTAAGCTTAATGCGTCTTGTTAACTGGCCATTAATAAGATTGGTCTAGTAAATCTAAAATAAACTTGACAAAGGAATTTTAGGTTTCAGCCTTAGACTTAATAGCTCACGATCTTCCTTGAGGATAGATAACCCTTTAATATATTTCCTTACAGGATAGACATATATCTGTCGGGTGGGGGTAACCATAATTGGAACTTAAACTTAATGAATTCAGGTAATTTGGTTGACATAGACATATGGTTCAATTGGGTTATACTGGGTATTTGCGTCTGACCATCGACATAGGCTTTCACATAATTTTGTGTTCCAGGTTAGTAAACCGATAAATTACACAAACATAAAATAACCACTTCATCTTTAAAAAGATATTAGAAAGAATCACAACCCTAGATAGTTTTATAAATTTGAATTTTCTTTAACCTACTTTTACGCAATTTTATTTACTTGTTTTTAAATTCAAAATCATCACCATTTCAAATCAATCAATCAACCTATTAGATACTAGTAATCATTTGACCTCATAAAATTAATAGATTAGGTATTAAGTCCTCGTGGGATCGATAATTTTTATACTACTTGAACGATTCGTGTTCTTGCGTTATACGCGTGTGTATAAGCACTGGTCAAGTTTTTGGTGTCGTTGCTGGGGACTTATTTATCTTTCACTATTAGTTTAGGGGTTAGATACGTTACTTGTATCTAATTTCTTTTTACTTACTGTTTTTGTTTTCTTGTCTTTCAGGTTCCCAGAAACTACATGAGACGAACCAGAAGCTTTGAACTCCAACCGCTTGACCCAGAAATTGAAAGAACCATCAGAAGGGAAAGGCGAGAAGGCCAAGAAGCAATCATTAACATGGAACCTAAACCGTTGAACGTTGCACCACCGATTCCCATTCGAGACAGAACCATTCCGGTGGACGGACTCATTCTTGTATTGTACTTCCTCCCTTACCAGTAAATGCGGGTGACATCAAAACATGCATCCAGATGATTCAGCAGTCAGTACAGTTTGGGGGAAATACAACTGAAGATCTAATGCCCACATCAGCAACTTCCTGGAAGTTTGTGGTACTTTCAATTACAACCGAGCAGCTGAAGAAGCAATGAGACGGCAGGTTTTTCCATATTCCAGAAAGACAGAGCTAAAGCTTGGCTACATTCGTTACCAGCAGGTTCCATCACAACTTGGAACACTCTAGCAACCAAATTCCTTGCAAAGTACTTTCCACCAGCCAGAACTGCAAAGTTGAGGAACGACATCACATCCTTCGTGCAACAAGATTCAGAATCCATTGCGAAGCTTGGGAAAGATTCAAAGATTTACTCCGGAAATGTCCTCATCATGAGATCGCAAAGTGGCTACAAGTCCAAACCTTCTACAATGGACTTTCTGGAATAATGAGAACCACAATTAATGCTGTTACTAGAGGAGCTTTGAAGGTAAAGGGAGAAGATTAAGCCTGGGACTTAATTGAAGAAATGGCCAACAACAATTCTTTATGGCCAACAGAAATGAGCATGATCCAAAGAATTGTAGGAATTTATGAAGTTGGAGCCAACACAACACTGAATTCCAAGCTGGATGTGATTTGTAAAAATCTGGAAACTCTTAACATTAAAGTTAATGGTGGATCCACAAGTTCACCATTTGGAGGAGTACCTGAGTCATAATCTTACAACCAACAAGAAGAGACAGTGAATTATGTCAACAATTTCAACAAACAGGGGAACAATCCATATTCCAACACCTATAACCCAGGGTGGAGGGATCACCCCAATTCGCATTGAGCAACAATTCAGGGCAAAAGAACTACCACCACCTGGATTCCAGCAACAGAACAAAGGCCAGGAGCATGAAAAAGAACCAGGAAAATAGAAGTGCTGGCCCAGTTGAAGAAGCAAGAAGCAAAATATGATGCTTTAGCAGCTATGGTTCAAAATCATGTAACATTGAATCAAAGCCATTCAGCCTCTATTAAAGCACTGGAAAATCAAATGGGACAACTGGCCAATGCTCAAGTTACAGACCGCCAGATACCCTTCCTAGTAACAGAGAGCAAATCCAATGAACATTGGAAATGAGCAATGTCATGCCATCATGTTAAAAAACGGTACTGAAATCAACAAAGATGTTGAAATCAAGGCAACAATTGAAGATATTCCAAAAGAAAAAAAGCAACAGATGGAGGAAAAAGAAGCAAGGAAAAAGAAAGATCTCTCCACCTCCACCTTTTCCTCAGCGTCTTCAGAAAAACAAACTGGACAAGCATTTTGCTCATTTCCTGGAGGTGTTCAAAAAGCTGCACATCAACATTCCATTTGCAGAAGCCTTGGAACAAATGCCCAGCTATGTCAAATTCATGAAATACATTCTTTCACGAAAATGGAGATTGGGAGACTATGAGACAATAGCATTGACGGAAGAATGCAGTGCCATCATTCAGAGGAAACTTCCCCCAAAGTTGAAAGATCCTGGCAGTTTCACAATTCCATGCATCATATGAGAACATAACTTTGGTAAGGCTTTATGTGATTTAGGTGCAAGTGTTAACTTGATGCCTTTTCTATTTTCAGGAAACTACAGATTGGAGAAACAATGCCCACTTCAGTCTCTCTACAACTTGCTGATAGAACGCTCGTATTTCCAAGAGGCGTAGTTGAAGATGTGCTGGTAAAGGTTGAAAAATTCATTTTCCCAGCATATTTTATTGTCATTGATATGGAGGAAGATGCAGACATGCCAATCATCCTTGGGAGACCATTCTTGGCTACAGGTCGAACCATTATGATTGTATAAAAAGGAGAACTAACCATGAGGGTACAAGACCAAGAAGTAACATTCAATGTTTTCAAGGCCATGAATTTCCCAGATGATGAAAAGAATGAGGAATGTTTCAGAATTGATGTGATACACAGTACCATTCAGAACTCCAATGCAATGCAAAGTTCTACTGACAAACTTAAAATATGTCAATTGTCTGTGGAGCCTGAAGATAAAGCATCTTTTGCACTGAAAAAGCCAATTCTTGCACTACAAGCAACAGAAGAGAAAAAGTTCCACCAGCTCAACGAATTGGAGGAATTTCACAATCAGCCTTTTGAGGATGCCAATTATACAAAGAAAAGAAAGAAGAGACATGATGAGAAGTTAGTGCGCATACAACTGGAACCAGGGCAGAAGGTACTGTTAAACAAATCAAGGGTGAAATTCTTCCCATGGAAACCAAAATCACGGTGGTCAGGTCCATTTATGATCACCAAGGTTTTACCAGACAGAGCCGTTGAGATACATGATCCAGACTCCAACAAAACTTTCAAGGTTAAAAACAAGCGTGTTAAGCACTACTGGGGAGAATCATTTGAGCAACAAAAAGAAAGTGTCACACTTTCATATCCAGACTAACGTTCGAGAAGTCACGTCTAGCTGACGACGTTAAGCTTAGCGCTAGCAGAGAGGCAACCCATGCAATTGTGTATATATTGTGATCTGGTGTGTTTTATTTTTGTGTGTTTAATTTTTGCAGGTTAAGTCATTTCAGGATGGAAGAAGTTCTCACAAATCTTCACAAGCAATTTCCTTTTCACCCTCAAAAATCTCTGATGAAAGTCTACAAAGCTCGCTTGGAACAGATGAGGTTACTGATGATCAAAGGTATTCCTACTGACATTCGTTGGATTATTGAAGCACGGGTCCGATTGGCAGGTGATTCTTCTGACTCTTTTATTTCACATCTATCTGGTTTAGGAAGAAGCACATATGCTAAAAAGAGAAGAGCCAAAAGATTGTGTTTCTGTTATAAATGTGCTCGTATGTTTTGTGATACTCGTTTTCGTTCTTTAGAAATGGTGTCTGATAACCATGAAGATAAGATTTATTTCATTAGGGATGGCTTGAGTAAGGAGTCTTTGGATGATATATCTAAAACTCTTGAGACGCATCCCAGTGGGTATGTGTATCATGAGATTCGTGTGTTATACGCACAATTCCAAAAGGAAAGACAACTGTTAAGTCTCGTGAATCTGACTCAAAAAGACCATGTTTGCCAATTTATAAGAAAATTAGATGGGAAGCTTGTCCCTGACGCATAGACATCAATCAAGCCGCTACTTTTCTTGTACATATTATATCTCTTTGTCTTTTCCTAATAATTGTGATTTGTTTTGTTGTTTTCTTTTATTTTCTCCAACAGGATCCAGACTTTTTTGACTATCACGATTTATTTTAATGTTAACTAATAATTGTCATTTGGCAGGTACTAGTGCTATTATTTTACTCACCCTTTTCAGGTGTTATAAATTCAACTCATCATTGCATTTTTGAAGACATCCAGAGTAAAACATGGAAGCCACTTCAAGAAGACGAGTTGAGAACATCTGTGTGTTTTGCGGTATTAGTGTTAGTGTTAAGCCACAATACGTAGAGGCAGCACATGAATTGGGTCGAGTCTTAGCTGCATGGAATATGCACATAGTATATGGCGGATGCAATCTTGGACTAATGGGGATCGTTTCAAAGGCTGTACAGGAAGGAGGCAGTCACGTTTTGGGAATCATCCCAAAACCCTTGGCAGAGGTAAATCTTATTGGACCATCAAACGGAGAAGAACTGATCGTGCCAGGTATGTCTGAACGATTGGTAGAAATGATTAACCGTGCTGATGCTTTTATTGCTTTTCCTGGTGGCTTAGGTACATTGGAGGAAATTTTTACAATGTTATCTTGGGTGAACCTGAACATACACCAGAAACCTCTTAGACTGTACAACTTTGAAGGATTTTATGATTTTCTTTGTGTGTTTCTTGATGATGCCCGAAGAAATGGGTTCGTGTCAAAACATTTAAAAGAACTTCTCTTAGTGCCAGAACTGCTCCGGATCTAATTGACCAAATCTTAGCCTATGAACCACAACTTGACCCTATCCTTTTAAAGATAAATTGGTCCGAGGACGATCGTGGTAAGAGGCGTCAGATTAATCTGGATCTTAACCTTTAACTTTTCGTGTAGAATTTCAGTTAACCAGGTACTATCTTCTAAACTCTTCTTCTACTGTTTAAGACATTGGGGACAATGTCTCATTTAGGTTTGGGGGAGGGAATTATTTGATCAGTATCTTGTTTTTAGTTGTGTGTTATTTTTATTTTTAGTCCAAAATTTTTCGAAAAATACAAAAAAAAATTGAAATTTTTTCAAAAATTACAAAAATATTTTGCGTTTTTATGTTTTTATTTTGACTAAAAAGGTGAAATTGGTAAAAGATAGCTGAGTAAGGAGTTTCCACTCCTGAGACGTATCTCAAACCTAATTCGGAACAAGTTAATTTTTGTTTATTTCCTTTTGAATTATTTAATTTGTGAATTCTCCATAATACTGACTAAAATGGATCTTCATATGCTCAGTTAGCAGGTATTATCAACATGCATAGTAACATACGGACATGAGTTATAATTGAAAAGTTTGTAATATTCAGTGCTCTAATTTAATTGGAGGAAGCATCTCAAAAAGTGATGGAGTAAAAAAAACAAAAAACAAAACGTCTGAGTTCCGAGTTATTAAGTCTGTAAGGGTGTTTTAACACCTAGTGCCATAAAGCCAACTGGTTTGGGAGTCACTGGCCAAAGCTCGCTCAATGGATCAAAGATGCTGCAAAATATATATATCTAAAGTCTGAGTAATTAAGTCTGTAGGGGTGTCTTAACACCTGGTACCCTAAAGCCAACTGGTTTGGGAGCCACCGACCCAACACTCGCTACATAGATGGAAGATATTGTATATAAATAAAAAAAATCAAACAAAAAATCAGAAAAATCAGAAAAATTATTCCATTGCTGCAAAAAGGTGTGAATTCTGATAAAACTTTAGGACAAAAATATTACTCTCTTATCAACTGCACTTGTGATTGTTGTGGGCAAAAATGAGTTGTTTAATATTTTGTTGGCTGTGCATATGGAGAATGGTAAATATAGTCGGAGAATTTACTTATTCAGTAATTTAGAAAGAAAGAAAACAACTAGTAACTTGGAGTAGAAGTTTCACCTGATTAGTCACTAACTTCTTTATTCTATTTTCTCCTTTCTCTTGTCTTTTTGCTTTTGTGTGCATTAGTTTCACTACCTTTTAACTTTTGTAAAATGTTTGTGGGTATCATTGCTGTAAACCCTCACGAAAGAATCACAACCCTAGATAGTTTCGCATAATTTTTTGTTCCATGTTAGTAAACCGATAAATTAAACAACATAAAATAACCACTTCATCTTTAAAAAGATATTAGAAAGAATCACAACCCTAGATAGTTTTATAAATTTGAATTTTCCTCAACCTACTTTTGCGTAATTTTATTTACTTGTTTTTAAATTCAAAATCATCATCATTTCAAATCAATCAATCAACCTGTTAGATACTAGTAATCACTTGACCTCATAAAATTAATAGATTAGGTATTAAGTCCTCGTGGGATCGATACTTTTTATACTACTTGAACGATACGTGCACTTGCGTTATACGCGTGTGTATAAGCACCGGTCATATTTTACCTGTCTGCGAATCCTGTCTAGAAGGTAAAATCACTAAGAGACCTTTTACTGGAAAATGGATAATAGCCAAAGAAACACTTGACCTAATACATTCGGACATTTACGGACCGATGAATGTAAAAGCCCGAGGTGGTTATGAATACTTCGTCACTTTCATTGACGATTATTCAAGATATGGGTATGTTTACCTAATGCAGACAATTCAAATACATTTGAAAAGTTCAAAGTGTATCGTGCTGAGGTTGAGAATCCGTTAGGTAAAAGGATCAAAATTCTACGATCAGATCATGAAGGAAAATATGTTAATAGAGATTTTGTGGAATTCTTAGTTGAGCATGGAATTATTTCACATCTCACAGCACATGGAACACCACAACAAAATGGT
Source organism: Zanthoxylum bungeanum (assembly GCA_019454045.1). Taxonomy (NCBI): domain Eukaryota; kingdom Viridiplantae; phylum Streptophyta; class Magnoliopsida; order Sapindales; family Rutaceae; genus Zanthoxylum; species Zanthoxylum bungeanum. The sequence goes on along the minus strand of SKCR01038499.1, from coordinate 39,252 downwards.
GTTGCAAAAAGGAGAAATCAGACCCTAATAGACATGATGGTATCAATGTTTAGTTATAGCATTTTACCTAGTTCATTCTAGGGGTATGCATTGGAAACAACAATGTATATCCTGAATGTAGTTCCTTCTAAGTCTATTCCTAAGACTCATTTAGAGTTGTGAATGGTCGTAAAGCTAGTTTGTGACATTTCCGTATATGGTGGTGTCCAACACATGTACTAAAGAACAAGACTACTAAGTTGGAACCACGTTCACATGTATGCCAATTTGAAGGCTATCCTAAAGAAACTAGGGATGGATTCTTTTATAGTCCAGAAGATAATAAAGTACTTGTGTCGACATTTCTTGAGGAGGACTATATGAGAGAGTTCAAACCTCGAAGTAAAGTGTTACTTGAAGAGTTACTTGCTGGTACGACCAGTACACCATTGTCAAATGTTGAGAAAGACATAACATCTTCTACATCTGAAAGTCAGATGCAAGTTTATCAGGATACCATACCACCTAGACGTAGTGGAAGGGATGTAAGACAACTTGAACGCTATCTAGGAAATGGTGAGGTGCAAGTTGTTGCATCTTGTGATGGTATAGATGATCCATTGGCCTATCGTAGTGCAATTGAAGATACTAATAAAGAGGAATGGCTCAAAGCCATGAACCTCATGACAGAGTCGATGTACGCTAACTCGGTCTGGGAACTTGTAGACCAACCTGATGGAGTAAAACCCATAGGTTATAAGTGGATCTACAAGAGAAAAAGAGGAATAGATGGGAAAGTTGATAAGTGTGGTTTATACCCACTTATTCCTGCATTCTTAGCTTACTATTTTGTTATATTTCCTATCATTTAATGTATTTTGTAGTTCTTTTATGTATTATTTATAGGAAGCATTAATACATGGATCTTGGGGCATTTGTATGTGTTTTAGGACCATACGGACACACAAGAAGAGCGGAAAAAACAGAATATCAAGCCAGAAAAATTGCCTGGCACCGCAACGCCACTCTTTGGGCACTGCGGCGCCTCATTAACATCGTAATAGTAATGTCCAGTGAATTTGGCATCGCGGCGCCCACTTTCCAGCGCCCTGTCCCCCCATAGTGACCAGAAAAACTAATTTTAGGGTTTTTTCATGCTCAATGACCCTAAGGCTCTTTTATAAATACATAAGTTCGTCCAAAACTAAAGGAGGAGGCTAATACACAACATAAAACATAAAAACATTTATTTTTAGAGAGATCCAAGGAGGAGGATTGAAGAGCGACAAAAGGAGACGAAAACGGTGATGTCCGAAGAGGAAGAGATTCAATTCGAGTTTTATCTTCTGGTTTCTTTCTTAGAACTCAAATTATTTCCATTAGATTCATGACATGTTCTTATTGTTTTTATCTTTAGTCATGAACTAACTCCTTAATTCTAGAGAATGATGTAACTTATGCTTGAACCTTTGTATTGTGTGTAATATTGTTATGAAGTTATATTTCAATTTATTTATATTCTTTTGAATTTAATGCTTATTGTTTGCTAGCCACAAATTAAGATGATGTATGTTTAGAATCTATCACTCGGGAGAGAGGGATTTTGAATAGATCTAGAGAATATAACCTAGGGATTTTATAGAGTTCGGGAGAATCTATAGTTCCTTTGAAGTCGTTACATAGAATCACAAGACATAATGAGTTGTTAATTACTAGATTTTTATAGGGATATCGAAATCTATAGTTAATAATATTTTCACTATTACTCGGGAGAGGGAGTGAATACTTAGGATTCTTGACTTATAAATAATATAACTGAACAAGTTAATTGGCATGAAAAATACATAGGGGATAACTATGTGAAATCATACTCTCGAATCTCTATCGTATTAGTTCCTCCTATATAATTATTTTCATATTTTATTTATTTAATTAAGTCTTTATTATTTATCTTCTAAATAAAGTTAGGATTATAAATTATAGTATTTAGTGTGAGTTTAACACAATCAATGTGGATTCGACACTCTTAACTCATCTTTACTAAAACTTGACAACCGTACACTTGCGGTATGATATAAAACATCGCAATAAGTTTTTGGTGTCGTTGCCGAGTATAAGAAAGGAAAATTGAAAATGAAGCAATGGAGGCTGAAAACAGAGAGAACAACCCACGCCAGATGGCAATCAGAGATCACTTCAAGCCGGTCATTGATGATACTTATTTTGGTATTGCCCATCAACCAATCAACGCCAATAATTTTGAGCTAAAACCTGCATTGATCAACATGGTACAAATGAATCAGTTTGGGCGTTCAGCTGTAGAGGATCCCAACATGCACTTAAGGATGTTCCTGGAGATCGCAGATACCATAAAGATGAATGACGTGAGTAAAGAGGCTATCAGGCTACGCTTATTCTCATTCTGTTTACGGGATAAAGCATGGGATCGGCTTTAATCGATACAAAGGGGAGTATAATGACATGGCAGGATATAGCCACGAAATTTCTGGAGAGGTTATTTCCACCAGCTAAATCAGCTCAACTGATGGCAGAAATTAGTATATTTAAGCAACTGGAGACTGAGACTCTGTATGAAGCATGTGAGCGCTTTAAGGATCTCCTCTGAAGATGGCCACAACTTGATTATGCAGACTGCGTATAGATTACGTTGTTCTATAATAGGCTGAATAGTTCAAATAGGACTGTGGTTGATGCAGCAGCTAGGGGAGCCCTATTCAAGAAATCAGCTGAGGACGCCTATAAGCTGTTAGAAGACATGGCCATTAACCACTTTCAATGGCCAAGTGAACGCACTACAGTGACCAAGGTGGCTAGAATATATGAAGTGGACCCTCTCGTAGCACTTACAGCTCAGATTTCCACCATATCGACTCAAATAGCAACCCTAAAAAATCCACCAGTACCATCTATTGGTTTAGTGGCGGCTACAAATAGGCTTTTATTGGAAGGAGACCCAAACTTTGTGCAAGTTCAATATGTGAACAATCGAAACTTCAACAACTATAAAGGTAATCATGTTCCTAACCGTTATCATCTGAACCTATCATATGGTAATACAGAGAATGCCTTGCAACCTTCATTTGGCTTCGACTATCAAAGAGGTGAGTAGAAATCTTCCTTGGAAGATTTCATGAGCACGTTTGTTGCTAATACTACAACAAGATTTGAGAAGAATGAGTCAAGGCTGAACAATATTGAGACACAGATGGAAAATATCGGGGCAACAATGAAGTCTTTAGAAACACAGATTGGGCAGATTACTTCCTCAATAACCAAGCAGCAGTAAGGAGTATTTGGATAAACTGCCACAGCCCGCCAAGCTATCTCTTTCATGTCAAAGTAGTTAGTGGATACAAAAGAAGAAGCTACCATGACCATTTGGGTGGCTACGTCTGGCTGAAGATGTTAAACTTAGCGCTAGCGGGGAGGCAACCCTTGCATTTGTTTTATTATTATTTTCTTAATTTTTATTTTATTTTTATTATGTGCTAATTGTTTATATATTCACTTGCATGTTATTTACGCAGGTAGCACGAAACACAAAAAGCCCACGCAATCAAATTCTGACCAGCAGGAGCCTAATCGACTCCATGCACGATATTGTTGTTCCTTAATTTTATTTCGTTATGTTTATCTTACATTGAGGACAATGCAAGTTTTAAGTTTGGGGTGTGTGCATGTAGTGATAGTTCCGGTTATATATAAAAAAAAGTTTTCCTTTAAATTTTATTTTTATTCCTTGATGGTAAAGCATAAGTCTAATGATGAATTTGTTTGCTTTAGTTGAAATTTTAGAAACGATAAGTCCCAGTTGATTTTTATCTGATGCCTTGAGTATGTGATCTAGGTTAGACTCGTAAGCACTTAATAATAGGTTTTAGCAGTAAAAACCTAGGTAGTTGGCAAAATGACTAGTTAAAGAAATTGTTTGCCGATGAATGACCGTTTTCTTAGATGTCTATCTTAATATGCTATTATTATGATGTATGGTAAGATAAGAAAAAGAAACCACCTATAACCGATAAGTCTGAAGCTACCCGTGGGCGAGTGTTAGGACCACCATGAGTAGAAATGTTACCTTAAAAGGTATGTGTGTTGAAAAAAAAAAGAAAAAAGAAGAGAGAGAATAAAATCATACCATACGGAGCAAAGAAAGGCAAATGCAGAATAAATTTGAGATATCTAGGTTGGTTTGACCCATCAGATCTCAATTTTTGAGAAGAAATCATCGAGTTAGCTTACTTATGAGTCAAGCTGTAAATGAACCTGTACACACACACTGTGAGTCTAGCTTAGATAATTTATCAAGAACTTGGATTTAAGTTGCGTTGAGCACTTTGAAGGTTTTTTGTATTTCATTGATAAGCATTCTTTGAGGATAATTTTATGCGTAACTATCATGATTATTTTATTTGTTTTTTATTTTATTTTATATTTTTGCATGATTGCATGTTTGTAAATGACGTTTGTGGTTGTCGTCACTGTAAGCCCTCACGAGACTATAACTCATCCACTAGGGCCACCTATGGGGTTAAAGGCTTGTTGCATACGCTAAATGCAATCGTGATCCCTACGAAAATGGCCTAGTTAATTTTGTTACTTATTTTTTATTTTATTTATTTAGTTTTTATTTTATCTTTTGCTCGGGACTAGCAAAATCTTAAGTTTGGAGGTGTTTGATAAGTGTGGTTTTTACCCACTTATTCCTGCATTCTTAGCTTACTATTCTGTTAGATTCCATATCATTTAATGTATTTTGTAGTTTTTTTATGTATTATTTTTAGGAAGCATTAATACATGGATCTTGGGATATTTGTACATATTTTGGGACCATACGGACTCATCGGACACACACGGAAAGAGCAAAAAACGCAGAAACAGCAAGCCAGAAAAATGCCTGGCGCTGTGGTGCCACTCTTTGGGTACCGCGGTGCCTTCTCAGTATCGCAATAGTAAAGTCCCGTGAGTTTGGCGCCGCGGTGCCCGCTTTCCGGCGCCCCGCACTAACCAAAAACACTAATTTTAGGATTTTTTTTTCATGCTCAAAGACCCCAAGACTCTATTAAAAATACATAAGTTCTTCCAAAACTAAAGGAGGAGGCTAATACACAGCACAAAACACAAAAACACTTATTTTTAGAGAGATACAAGGAAGAGGATTGAAGAGCGATAATAAGAGATGAAAGCGGTGACGTCCGAAGAGGAATGGATTCAAATCGAGTTTTATCTTCTAGTTTCTTTCTTAGAACTCTAATGATTTCCATTAGATTCATGACATGTTCTTATTGTTTTTATCTTTAGTCATGAACTAACTCCTTAATTCTGGAGAATGATGTAACTGATGCTTGAACCTTTGTATTGTGTGTTAATATTGTTATGAAGTTATATTTCAATTTATTTATATTCTTTTGAATTTTATGCTTCTTGTTTGCTGGCTACAAATTAAGATGATGTATGTTTAGAATCTATCACTCGGGAGAGAGGGATTTTGAATAGATTTAGAGAATATAACTTAGGAATTTTATAGAGTTCTGGAGAATTTATAGTTCCTTTGAAGTCGTTAACATATAATCACACGACGTAATGAGTTGTTAATTACTAGATTTTATATAGGGATATCGAAATCTGTAATTAATAATATTTTCACTGTTACTCCGGAGAATGAGTGAATACTTAGGATTCTTGACTTATAAACCATACAACTGAACAAGTTAATTGACATGACAAATACATATGGGGTGGTTAGGTGAAATCAGACTCTAGAATCTCTATCGTATTAATTCCTCCTATATAATTATTTTTATATTTTATTTATTTAATTAAATATTTATTATTTATCTTCTAAATAAAGTTAGGATTATTTTAACCCCCAGCCTTTAAAATGCTGGGGTTGGGGGATCCACCTTTAATATTTCAAAACTAGGAATCTCTCTTTTTATAATATATAAATTGACATTATTATTCAGTTATTCTTTCTCAGGAATTAATAATATCAAAACATATAAAACTAGCCATATAGGCGGTAATCCAAATTATCTTTAAACCAACCATATGTGGTAACATAGTCTGCCATTAATTAATCCATATTATTAGATTCAATTCATATATTATAATATAAGTGAGATTAACCTAAATTATCATATTAAATGCTTCACCATTTTACCCCAGGGAAAATAAATTAACTAGACATAAGAGAAAATAAAAACACATAAACTATTATAACTAAAAATAAAAATACATACCTATATATACAAACAAGATACAATCCTCAGTTCCTTTTTAAAAAAGCTAAGGAAAGTATGAAATTTACAAATGAAATCAATGGATATTTATAGGCAAAATTTGGTCTCGGCTTCGCGACTCGTGAAGTCCTAAGTGTCGCGACACGCATAGCTTTCTGACACATGTACACAAAATTGATGGGCGTCGCGACGCACGATGTCTTCTGCATCACGACGCGCTGAACAGTTGAAGATGTGTGTCGATAGATTACTTTCGATGCTGATTTGACCCAGCGTCACGACGCTTGAAGTCCTGCACATCGCGACGCGTGTTGTGAAATTTCATTTTTGCCATTTTTTGTTCGTTTTTCATCGTTTTAGCCCCGAGTTGATTCCATTGAGTCCTGATATTTTATTTAACTGCAAAATAAATAAAACACATCAAAACGTTCATAAAACTCGAGAAACTATACAAAATATTAAGTAAAATAAGCGGTAAATATTGATATATTTTCCGCTCATCACACCACCAAACTTAACATTTTGCTACTCCTCGAGCAAAACAAATGAAACAAAATGAAATGAATAATTAAGCTAAGCCATTTACGTAGGGATCACGATTACATTTAGCGTATACAACGAGTGTTAGTGTTCCTAGAACATGCCAAAGATCTCTAAGCGTGATTCGTGTGTGAATTTTACCAAAGGAAGTTGAGGAATACTTACATTGGTTTGGATGAATTTGAAAAATTTTCTTTGAAGATGGAAGCTCCAAGCCCTCTTTTAGTGTTTCCAACACTTGGGTGAGTCTCTCTATCACATTCCTTTGACTCCTTAATGTGCTAGAAAGCTTGATTTTTGCAACAAAAATCCATGGGAGAAGGAAATAAGCTCGACATTTTGTGAGGAAGAAGAGATAATAGGTTGCTGTGAATAGTAACTTCATCCAACTTCCAAAGTCAACAAGTTAATTATACTAAGTTTGTGTGTTGAATTGGTTTGAGTGTTTTAAAAGCAATCCAAGCTTTACACTCAACAAATCAAATCCATGAAATAAGCCTAACCATTTCCATCACATGTCTAACATGTTGATGTAAGTGAAGTGGGTCCCACCACTTTTAAATTCCAAATTTAAGTCGGCTAATCCAACATGCAACTTCGCTCGGGCCCGAGTTCGTTTAATTCCAAACGAAATGAATTTTCCGTTACGACGTAATTAAATCTAATTTAATTAAATTATAATGCCTAGAAAAATTATTACGAAAGTCGCTTACGAATTAATTCTAAATTAATTCATTCGCCCGAATTAAAATCCAATTTTAATTCCGCTTTGAAATCCGATTTCATTTAATATATCCAATATATTATTTAATCGATTAATTCCAAATTAATCGTTCTCTCTCTTCTATCCGAATTTTATCCCAGATAAATTCTTGCCGTAATTAATCTTAGATTAATTTTCTCTCTCTCATAATTAATCCCAGATTAATTCTGCTCGAGTCAAATTTCATCGGTGAATCTTTGGGAGGCGACCCAAGAGATCCCTGGATATGTTGGCAGTGAATACGGTCATCGGACTATCCGAACACGTGCGTAACTCGTACCATGTTCTTACCGATTTATAAGACATGGTTGGCTTCTAGCAAAGCATCGTGCCTACCCAATCCTCCAGAAATATTCTTTTAAGGAATATATAATCTATAGCAGGCGTAGTATACATAGTATTGCGTATTACGATCCAATATCGGATGTCACATGCTAGGCCTGGGGCTGGAGTTGTGTCTGCCCCGTACGAAGCATATATCAGATCACTAGCAACTAGTATCTTTATGATCGGAAAGTCATGACCTAAGCACTATAGAGTACCAGTTCTGTATCGCTACGTGATCATCATCTCCATATGACTGAAGTGATACTTCCATCTTGACATCACACCCAATACACTACGATTCTCAGTATACCCAGAAAAGGCATACACATAACCTGTTAAAACCCCGGACGACCAAAACCAAAGTCTACTGATTGTCGCAAGTATTAGCGATGCAAGTCTCAGGTTAAGACCATATACACCTACCCTGATTTGGATTCCCATAGACATATAGTCATACTACCAATGGGACTCTGAGGGGTCTATCTAGAGCGAAGCTGTTCTCGTACCATCGGCAAACAGAACCTTCTATCACACTTGCATGAGTATCCAATACCCAAATATATGAGAACTATGCCGTTAAACTTCCATAACGCGCACAAGTGTAATACTAGCCTATTCCGCATTATCGATGTCCAGTCTCGATAATACTACGACTAGGGATATTTAATGATTAAACCTTACGTTGATTAATACTGTCTCATATCTTATTAATCTGGTACTAATCATATGGACTTTTATCATTTATATATCCAGGTATTCCAATTACAAATGATAAAAGAGCAATTTCCTTTGTCACATAGTTAATTTGTACAACAACACCATATTCTGTACAAATAGTGATGTTATGGGTCACAATTGTCCAACAATGATCCTTTAAACCCATAGGTGTCCCTTGTGGATGAATTATAGTCTCGTGAGAGTTTACAGTGACGATACCTGCAAACGTCAATTACATGCACATGCAATCACACATAAATGCAAAATAGAATAAAAAAAGAAAGAAATAAAGTAAATAAATATAGTATCTATATATACAATGTCCTCAGAGAATGTCTAGCAACAAAGTTAATGGAACTTTCAAAATACATACTACAACTAAAATCCACTCTTTTAAACAAAGTATCTAAATCAGACTCTAAGTGTGTGTGTGAATAACTCTGTAATAGCTTTGATTCTAAGTAACTAACTAGGTGAGTTTGTCTCAATTCTCACTAGTTGATGGGTCAAACCAACCTGACTATCTAGAAAAATTATTCTGTCTGTTACAATATGCGTAAAGTGTGGTATGAGAGACTTTAATTTGAATTTTTTTTAATCTTTACCATTTTACACGAACGATCATTGCTTACTGAGGAAAGATGTCCGGTTACTGAGTAAAAGCTTGGTTAGTTTTTTTTTAATCATCATCATCATACCTCACATCACAAATAAGTGCAGACAGAAACAGATATTTAGGCAAGCAGTCATTCATCATCCACCAATTATTTTAACTAGTCACTTTGTCAATTCCTTATTATCTAACTGTTGCAGAATATATGATAAAAGTGAAATTAGCATTTATTGTTTCCTAAAAATTTATACAAAGACAAACAACCTCATCATTAGACACATTTTATTATTATTATTATTATTATTTTTTAATAAATATGACATGAAAAAATTAAAACATGCTGAAAGAAAACATGCAGGAAAGAAACATAACGGAGCAAACAATAAACATGAAACCTCACCCCCAAACCTAAATCTAACATTGTCCCCAATACGTTACAAAACAAAATAAAGATAAGGGAACAATATTACCGTGGTGATTCAAACCTCAGTCTCATTGTCATCATCGATGTTGTCCTCTAGAGGTTGCGGGAATGCAGGAATATGCTCATCGCTCATGTTGAGATGGCGAGCCATTTGTTGAAGCAGTTGCCTCATGGTTAATCTATCTTGTACCATGAAGTCAATGCGAGATTCAATTCGATCTAAACACTGTGATATGAAGTGTGGCTGTGATATTCTACGTGCGGGTTGAGGTTGTTGCTGTGGCTGTACAGATGCTGATGAGGAACTAGCCGGTGTTGGCCTCTCTGCTCGGAGTTGTTGGATAATTTGAGTAGTTAATGTAGTAGTGGGCTGCATTGTTTCTTCTATTAGGTCCATGGGCACTTTAGCCAGTGTGTAGAGATTGGTGATCAGGCTACAGTACAAAAGGCCAGTCTGTGCAGAAAGTGCTGCCCAAACTATATTGGTTGAAATTATCCCACCCACATCGATGGTATGTCCCTCAAGCAGAGAATACAGTAGAATTATCCGTTCCTTTGTTACGTTAGTAATATAGGTGCCAGACAGGAGTGTGCGGGTAAGGAAGTGGAACCAAACCCGAGAATCTGGTTTAAGGTATCTCGAACTCATATTCAAATGTTCCCCGCTGCTTGTCAAATCCCATACAGCGTTAGGGATGCAAAGTGTTTATGTAAGATAAGCTATATCAAGATGCTCCATAGATGATGTGTATTCATCCCCTTTCATGTCGGGCAACCCATGGTACCTATTAATTATTGACCTATCGAATGAGACTTGTTGGCCTCAAACTAAAACCTGATACACATAATGCTCATAAGCATTGGCGTAAAATTCTGTAACCAATGGAATGCTGTTGGGGTTGGTGCTCAGAGCGCCAATCTGGACCGTATATATGTCTGATTCATGAATACGAACAATCCATTTTTCCATAATATTACTTATTTATGGCTGCACCTCTTATTTTTATATACGTATTCGGTCTGATTACGATTAGATTGAAACTAAATGTGGTTTAGAGATATGTATATATTAGACAAATGCCCGATAATATATAATGCAGTACACAGTTACAAAGCTAGTTTGTAATTGACATTGGGAAGTGTCACTGCTAAATGTATATTATCAAATACAGTTTCTGGTCAAGATTCACTAACACGGGTTGGTTAGTCAAATCTGTTGAGACCAGTACATGTCGTATATCGGGACTTGGTCTGATGGTTTATCCTAATGAACCATGAGTCTGGGGAGACTCGTATAGACGTGTAGGTGTTTATAGTGGATAAACACTGAACGACTCACCGAAGATTCTTAATGGATGGTACACCAACGTCAATAAGAATCTTCTCGGGTTGAGTAGCATATTGGTCCTTCGACTTGAGACATCACTGTGGATGTATGAGACATCCTCCACACTTAGATGGCAGTCACATCACCGATCTATTTAGATCAGACCTCCGCCTGTTTTTTGGGTGTGGACCGATCCTCAAGATATCCTGTGTGTGTCAAGATATGATCCGTCAGTTCTGTGTACAGAGCATAGGTAGTCCATATGTGATTAGCAATCAGTTAAATATATGACCATAATATACTTCGGAAATGAGTTCCGAATGTTATTTATAGATTGTTAATAGAATCGTCGATGGGATAATACCTATAGAGATTTGACGTTTACATCTATATCTCTGGGATTATCCGGATACCTGTGACGGAGGGATTATACGTATGCAATGACCTCGACCTGTATGATTCAGCTAGTTTATCCGTGGTCGTCATAATTTACGAGTGGGTAAATTATGGACATGAAATTAGATTTTGTGACGGATATACCTGAATCTAGAGAGTCTCACTAATGAAATATACTCGTAGAGCACTAGGGCAACTTTTATGAATAATGATGATTATTTATAAATCGTTTAAAAACGTTAAACGATAAATACATGCGAACGGGCCGAACCATCATTTCCTAATTAATGTGTATTTGTATTTAATATATGATATTATTAAATACACATTAATAAATTGTCAAATAAAGGTATTTGACATATATCATTAATATATGTGTTTAAGATATTTAAAGTAAATATATACATATATTTGATATATTTGTATTTAATTAATTAATTAATTAATTAATTATTTAATTGTTAAGTGATTAATATAATTAAAATATAAATATCTCACCAAATGATATTTATGGGAAATGATTAACAAGTGTTTTTTGTTGACTTTTTCATTAAAAGAAAAGGTTATCAAAATGGTTTTGATAACTTAGATATTTGTTTTTTAATTTGTTAAAAATTGAAATATCTATTTTCCTTTTTTTTTTTGGTGATTTCGGCCACACCCATTTTATATATAATTGTTATATTTTTTCATTAGTTTAACCTAGTTCTAAGCCTCCAAAACTAAACATAAGAAGTTAGAGAGAAAAAGTGAAGAACTTTGAAGAACAACCAAAGAAAGCAAAAGATTTAGTAAGTATTTCCACTTTGCTATTAGAGGGAAATTTGTTCATTTTGTTCTAGGCTATAACATAGCTTGTTCTTAAGTTTTCTACTCCTTCTTGTTTATGTTTTTGAGTGTTGGAAGTTTTGAACATGGGTGTTTGCATGTATGATAGTTAAAGAAAGCTTATAAGTTGTTATTAAGCATTCTTTTGGTCATTTGATGATCTAGTTGCCATTCTAGAGTTTTTGGGCCACTCATTGATGACCTAGAATTTTCTAGAGTTATTTCAAAGTGGTGAGACTTGTTTGGTGTGGTAGAGACTTGATTGAAACATTGGATTTGTTTAATTTGGTTTAATTTGTTCAATTTGATGAATTTGAAACATTAGGGTTTACTTTTTCCAATTTATGGATTTTCATATATGTGTTGTGTAATGATGTATATATGATGTATATCAAGTTTGGTGATGATTGAATTTCATCTTGACTTGTTTTGAACAAGATTGGACCAAAATACACAAATTGGAAACATTAGGCCCTTCTCGGCAATTTTGGGTTTTTGTGGGATTTAAGTTGAAATTTGTATTCTAATGTATTGGATATGTTGGAAATCATTTTAGAAGTGATTTAGAATCATCCAAAATTATATTTGACAATTTGGGGACTAAAATGAACAAAATGCAAACTATGGGGACCTTTCGGCAATTTATAAGAAATTGTGGTTTAATGTTGAAAATCTGATTTTGATGTATTAGATATGTTGGAAATCATTTTAGAAGTGATTTAGAATCATCCAAAATTGTATTTGACAATTTATGGACTGAAATGATCAATTTACAAAGTTTTGGGGCAATTCGGTAATTACCAAGAAATATGATTTCTTGTGTAATTTTTCAGAATTTGATAATTGGATAATTAAATAAATAATTTTTTTGATTGATCCGAGAAAAATTTTGAAATCGAAAAATTTTGATTTTCCACTATTTTGCTGCGTTACCGATATTCCTCCTTAAAACCCTATCAAAATGGTATCAGAGCAAGTCTGATTCTGGACACCTCGATATGTTTAGCCCTTTAAAATCTAGTGTTTGTTCTTTTCTTTACTTGATACATGCATGCTTTCATTTAATTTGATTAAATTTAAAGTGTATGACGCTTTATGGAATATCCCCGCTTAATAAGGTTTTAAAGTAACTGGTATTTGGAATATTTGTTTCTTGGTCCGTCTTGTCAATACTGTTTATAAATATTTTTCCGTGACTAATCCGAGACCGTGCCTCTGTTGTGAGGGTGTAGCCGATAGAGATTTATTTATGCCGGATGTATATTAGATACTAGATAAATTCAAGCGAAAGCGGAATCCTGAACGTGCCCTAGCTGTCAGAATTACGCAAGTAACTTGAGTTTATCATTGACGAGTTTAACCTTGGTATGTCTCCTTGTGGGCCTGCCTTAGCAGCGACAACGAGAAACGACCAGGACTGGAACCTCGGAGTCACTATTGAGTGATTGACAAATGAGTTGTCTACCTGTGAATATACGTAGGCGAGACCGTGCCTCTGCTGTGAATCGAAATATATTCATGGGGTCCACTTCCTATTGTGGAATTCAATTTAATTATTAAATTCTCATTTTTTCGTTGGGGATTACGGTATTACGTAAAATAGTGGGAGGCACTGCTAAGTTTAAAATATTCCATAACTTAGGCAGTGTGTATTATTATGGAAATAGCCGCTTGTTTGTTTTCCTTAATCTATATTAGATAGAATTAAACTTTTAATTCACTGCACACATATTTTGATATGTTATCTGACTTGACTATTGGTTTGTAGTTATTCTAGAATAGGTTCTAGACACTACTAGACTAGGATATTATTAGATTGGTCTAAACCCTCGGGAACTATTGTTCCGATTTTCTTTAAAAATCAAGATGGTTAATGACTTAGTTTCTAAGTCATGATAGATAATCTAGATAGATATCCATTTTAGGATATAATACTTTAGAGATAATAGTTTCTTATGCAGTAAGAATTGACTTGAATTAGTTCATGTCTCGAGATTTTTGACTGGTACCCAATTAGGTATTTGTTTATCTAGTAATGACGTTTCTGAGCTTTAATGTCCTATAGAGGCAATGTGTCTGACACAATTTGCTAATCAATTATTTGCAATTGTTGTGAATAGTTAAATGCAAATAGTAAAGCTAAAGAAATGAGATGCGTATAGTTGTGTATAGAAAATATCGATTTTCACAATACTATAACTATAGGTATTGGATATCAGATCTCCCATCTAATTATTTAAAAATATTAGTTAACGATTGTTTTGATATTTGATATCGGAACTCGGGACTATTGGATAGTTACTTGTTCTTTATAAACAATTGTTATATATTTTAAATATAACTAGTAGTGTCATTGACGTAAGATAAACATTAAGAAAATTATTTGGTAAAATAAATAATTTAGAACGGTGCTTTATTAGTTTAATCACTTAAGCATTAGATATTATTCTGTATGGTGAAGGATGGTTTGATACAAGATCACAACACACATCCTTATCCATTTAATGAATATTGTATTCAGGAAGGTGATTAAAATCTCGTTTAACCAATGATTTGTCATTGGACCACCAGATTCATTAAACTGATACATTAGATGTATGTAGTTTTAATGAATTGTAATTGCTCAAGGTAGTTTTCTTTACTTCGTAACTTAGTTTATGAATTGTCATAACTTAGTTACGTGTTTCTGAAAGAACACATATTGAACGTCTTGAAATGATCAAACACTCTCAATATGTTCTAATGAAATGCAGATTGAACATATTTGACTGGTTCAAATATATTGAATCTGAAATTTTGAAAACGTGATCCTTAAAATTCATAACAAGTCTTTGAATTGTTCAAAGATCTTTGATACGATCAAAGATCTTTGAACTAATTTATGGAATCGTGGAATCGTGGAAGAACTAATTTAAAGTAATTAGTTCTAAGGCTATTCAGTGAATATGATTATTATTCAATAATATTCTTCCACGATTCCATCTTGATGGAATTGAGTAGTGGGAGTAATTGAATCTTATATGATTTGATTCGTTTGATATTGAATGTTACCGAATTAGTTTCAATACTCTTGGGGTTATGCTCCAGTAACACTAATCCATCTCTTTAATTAATGTTCCATTATTTTCTACAGTTGCATATATGATATGTATATGTAGAAAATTCGAATCTTGAAAAGTTTAAGATTTGAATATTTCTTTTATATAATAGTTATATAATGGAAATTACTTACACCTCGGGAGTATAAGTAAAAGTTTATCGTTTATTCTGTTTATTAGAATATTGTATTCTATTTGATAGAATATCTTTCCTACGATCCTAAGTAATAAAATCATTTTATCACTTGGTGTGTAACATCAGATGTTGACAATTGTAGAAAAGACTTGACTTATTGAAGTCAAATGTGAGAATGATAAATTATAAATGGAACTACGTAATTAATAAGATGAAACTACCATTATACATCTTCTATATAAGTCCAATAGGATATCAGAATCATTTATGAGTATTTGATACTTAATGATTCTGTTGTTTTCTTACCGAAGAAAATTATCCTATAACTTATAATGGAAGCGATATTTGATATCGATTCTGGAAGTTCACCATTGAACCATAGATCTAAGATTGTTCATAGCCTACTACGATCAAGTTTTGAACTTGATTACACTTTCATCATGAATTAGTTCATGATATGTGCTAATTGTTTGCGCAGCAAAAGCAGTGTGAGCTTATTGAAGGTTTGACCTTTAAAGTATGACAATGAGAAAATTTATACTCAGCAATCTATTGTAGATTCTAAGGAAACTTGTCTCTAGTCAAACTAATTGAGCAATTTAAGATCTGTTGGTTAATGTTGATATTAAACTGTACATTTTAGCAAAAGAATGCAAAATGGCATTTTTTGAATGAATTATTCAGATAAGAGATCAGTTGTGATTTCTTTGTTTGAAGAGTTCATTCTGGAATGGCCCTAGAGTTTGTTCTCTGCTGAGATCGTAGTTTAGTGTGCTAGCTTATATAGCCTATTGTAGACTCGGATAAGTCTTCCAGAAATTCGTGTTCTCTATTTTTGATATCAGTCAGATTGTCTGATCTTGTCAAAGTATAGAGAATACATATGTGCTTGAAGGGTTACTGGGAGCGTACAAATTACTTTCTAGTGTTATATATCCTAACAATATTATCATTATTATAGTAATAATGAGATGTTTGT
This sequence comes from Zanthoxylum bungeanum, assembly GCA_019454045.1. Taxonomy (NCBI): domain Eukaryota; kingdom Viridiplantae; phylum Streptophyta; class Magnoliopsida; order Sapindales; family Rutaceae; genus Zanthoxylum; species Zanthoxylum bungeanum. The sequence continues at coordinate 22,862 of SKCR01038499.1, read as the reverse complement.
AAGGTAAAAGGTTTACCTAAGTCTCCTTTACTCCGTGAACGCAGTGGGAGTAGTCTCTATTATATTTGATACAAAGTTTTATATAAGATATAAAACTAAGAGACTTGTGAGATACTCCTATTATTCGTACATTAGATATGATCTAATAAATTACATAACTAGGCTATCTGTATGACAGTTAGTATAACTGTTGGACAGTTATTGTGTGTCTTATATAAAGTATTCATCTTTCGTAAATGATGATTCCTTTTTCGAAAGAGATATTGATTAGAATGTCTAATCAATCTTTTATATCATTTGATGATGACATAATAAATACTTTATTATGTGCGATTGTAGATATCAATTTAATCGTAATTGTTACGAGTTATTTTGATATCCTATAGACCATATGATGGATTTTGAAACACGTTCTTTGTGATCTTGAGATATTAAGAACGAGTTTCTAATTCATGGAGAATACAGTCTGCAACCATTAGGGTCATATTAGTTTTGAGACTAATTATGACGTTAGACAGTCTACGTCATAAAGAGTCACAAAAGATGCAGTGGGAGTGTCACGAAGGATTCTACTATTAAGTGGAATTAGATGCAACTTATGAAGTATTGACTTATGAAGTTGCATAGTGACCTTATAAATTAGAAGTTTTATATTGGTGTTGTGCTTGCGGTTGTCCGCATAGTATTTTGGATTTGATCCCTAAATACTTGGACAACTCAGTAGCTGTAGCACAATACTGATGTAGCATCAGAGTCATATTAATGTATAATTTAGATTCTACAAAATATGAATGATGATGGCTATGGGAACGATTGAGTTTGTTTGACAAACTCAATATGTCATAGCGGATCTGCTTCTTGATGCCTACCTCTTGAGTACTGGGTGAGCTTTTGAGGGCCATGTGCATACGATACACATTGAGATGTGTATATGATATCGTGGATTGGCACTAGAGGAAGTGGGAGAAATTGTTGGGGTTGGTGCTCAGAGCGCCAATCTGGACCGTATTTATGTCTGATTCATGAATACGAACAATCCATTTTTCCATAATATTACTTATTTAAGGTTGCACCTCTTGTTTTTATATACGTATTCGGTCTGATTACGATTAGATTGAAACTAAATGTGGTTTAGTGATATGTATATATTAGACAAAGGCCCGATAATATATAATGCAGTACACAGTTACAAAGCTAGTTTGTAATTGACATGGGAAGTGTCACTGCTAAATGTATATTATCAAATACAGTTTCTGGTCAAGATTCACTAACACGTGTCGGTTAGTCAAATCTGTTGAGACCAGTACATGTCGTGTATCGGGACTTGGTCCGATGGTTTATCCCAATGAACAATGAGTCTGGGGAGACTCGTATAGACGTGTAGGTGTTTATAGTGGATAAACACTGAACGACTCACCGAAGATTCTTAATGGATGGTACACCAACGTCAATAAGAATCTTCTCGGGTTGAGTAGCATAGTGGTCATTCGACTTGAGACACCACTGTGAATGTATGAGACATCCTCCACACTTAGATGGCAGTCACGTCACCGATCTATTTAGATCATACCTTCGCCTGTTTGTTGGGTGTGGACCGATCCTCAGGATATCATGTGTGTGTCAAGATATGATCCGTCAGTTCTGTGTACAGAGCATAGGTAGTCTATATGTGATTAGCAATCAGTTAAATCTATGGCCATAGTATACTTCGGAAATGAGTTCCAAATGTTATTTATAGATTGCTAATAGAATCATCGATGGGATAATACCTATAGAGATTTGACGTTTACATCTATATCTCTGGGATTATCCGGATACCTGTGACGGAGGGATTATACGTATGCAATGACCTCGACCTGTATGATTCACCTAGTTTATCCGTGGTCGTCATAATTTACGGGTGGGTAAATTATGGACACGAAATTAGATTTTGTGACGGATATGCCTGAATCTAGAGAGTCTCACTAATGAAATATACTCGTAGATCACTATGGCAACTTTTATGTATAATGATGATTATTTATAAATCGTTTAAACGTTAAACGAAAAATACATGTGAACGGGCCGAACCATCATTTCCTACTTAATGTGTATTTGTATTTAATATATGATATTATTAAATACACATTAATAAATTGTCAAATAAAGGTATTTGACATATATCATTAATATATGTGTTTAAGATATTTAAAGTAAATATAATACATATATTTGAGATATTTGTATTTAATTAATTAATTAATTATTTAATTGTTAAGTGATTAATATAATTAAAATATAAATATCTCACCAAATGATATTTATGGGAAATGATTAACAAGTGTTTTTTGTTGACTTTTTCATTAAAAGAAAAGGTTATCAAAATGGTTTTGATAACTTAGATATTTGTTTTTTAATTTGTTAAAAATTGAAATATCTATTTTCCTTTTTTTTTTGGTGATTTCGGCCCCACCCATTTTATATATAAAGTGTTATATTTTCATAAGTTTAACCTAGTTCTAAGCCTCCAAAACTAAACATAAGAAGTTAGAGAGAAAAAGTGAAGAACAACCAAAGAAAGCAAAAGATTTAGTAAGTATTTCCACTTTGCTATTAGAGGAAAATTTGTTCCTTTTGTTCTAGGCTATAACATAGCTTGTTCATAAGTTTTTCTACTCCTTCTTGTTTATTTTTTGAGTGTTGGAAGTTTTGAACATGGGTGTTTGCATGTATGATAGTTAAAGAAAGCTTATAAGTTGTTATTAAGCATTCTTTTGGTCATTTGATGATCTAGTTGCCATTCTAGAGTTGTTGGGCCACTCATTGATGACCTAGAATTGTTCTAGAGTTATTTCAAAGTGGTGAGACTTGTTTGGTGTGGTAGAGACTTGATTGAAACATTGGATTTGTTTAATTTGGTTTAATTTGTTCAATTTGATGAATTTGAAAAATTAGGGTTTATACCTTTTCCAAATTTGGGGCTTTTCATATATGTGTTGTGTAATGATGTATATATGATGTATATCAAGTTTGGTGATGATTGGATTTCATCTTGACTTGTTTTGAACAAGATTGGACCAAAATACACAAATTGGAAACATTAGGCCCTTCTCGGCAATTTTGGGTTTTTGTGGGATTTAAGTTGCAATTTGTATTCTCATGTATTGGATATGTTGGAAATAATTTTAGAAGTTATTTAGAATCATCCAAAATTGTATTTGATAATTTGGGGACTAAAATGAACAAAATGCAAACTATGGGGACCTTTCGGCAATTTATAAGAAATTGTGGTTTAATGTTGCAAATCTGATTTTGATGTATTGGATATGTTGGAAATCATTTTAGAAGTGATTTAGAATCATCCAAAATTGTATTTGACAATTTATGGACTGAAATGATCAATTTGCAAAGTTTTTGGGCAATTCGGTAATTACCAAGAAATATGATTTCTTGTGTAATTTTTCAGAATTTGATAATTGGATAATTAAATAAATAAGTTTATTTGATTGATCCGAGAAAAATTTTGAAATCGGAAAATTTTGATTTTCCACTATTCCGCTGCGTTATCGATATTCCTCCTTAAAACCATATCAAATGCATGCGGGGGAAGGCTGTTGGCAAAGTTATGCCAATGACAGGCAGTGATAATTCTATCTATATGGGAAAACTGCTCGGGGTCAATGTCAAAACCCCTCTCAATGATTGGGAATTTTCGTTCTATACCCTTTTCGTATCTCCGTTAGGCGGCTGCCGATAAAAATTTCATGGCATCATAACTCGGTCCAGTAGCCGACGGGTCTTAGTTTTGTCGCGATGCATAAATTAATTAATTAATTTTTTTTTGTCTGTAAAATACGAGTCGTTTGACAAATATATTCACTAAGATGCATCTCAAGAGCCGACTCCTTACTCGTGCCATCACTAATGAATTGAATTTTTGTCTTCGCAATTTGTCAAATATTATTCCTTGATAACTCCCATCTTCATTGGCTTGCTCTGCCTTAAGTGCTTTGTCTGATGCTTTTTCCTACAAAAATAACACACGAAATCAAAAACTCTACAACAAGTGTATGTAAAATGCAAAAATATAAATTTGCATGGGTTGTCTCCCCGCGAGTGCTAAATTTTATGTCTTCAGCTAGATGTGGCCGAAGACCATCCTTCAAAGAGGCTTCAGCGTGGTTTTGGACGTCCTCGAAAGGATAGTCCCATGAGTGTTGCTCTTCCATCATCTTTTCCAAAAATGAGGTGGCCAAAATGATTTTGTTCGACTCAGTGTCCGCGCAACCTTCTTAAACTTTATAGCTACAGTGTTCTGTAAAAGGAATGACTGTAAATCAAGAGGTCTTGTATAGTGCTTGACTTTGAATGGTTGTGCCATTCTGTCAAGCTTATGGGCGGTGTCCTCGATATGTACTCCCCAATGCTGTGATGTTTCATCTGGTGTCATGAGATTTTCATTATGCTCACATACTTGCTCTTATTTTTACCATGCATCTTGTTCCACCATTTATTTACAGATGTATTTTAGCATTTCCTCGTTAAACTCTTCATCAGACATCTGTGTAATGCATGCTCCAAAAGTATCAGTTTGAGGATGCAGAGATATGTCTGTCTGTAGGCCTTCATCCTCATTTGTTAGTCTGGATGGTATAGGCAACGTTTCTACTTGTTTCTCCCCACAGATGCATTCAATGACCAAAGAACAATCTAGATCAAATTGAGATTCTACTAGTTCAGGATCCTGAACTGATACCTCTGACTCTTGATACTTTCCAGCCTCTGTCGCGATTAAGGTGTCATCGTGAAATGATTGGTACTCGAAAGCTTCATCAGTGTCATCTGAAAATGCTCCATGAGGTGTTAGGGTTGGTGCTCTGAGCGCCAATTTCTTATGTATTTCCCTGTAAATACTCTTGTAAATATTTTATTAGTGAAAAAATAAACAGTTTCTATAATATGAATTCTTTTATTATATGGTAAAGACGTACATAACCATAGAGTGATTGGTTATGAAATAGTTGCAAAAGTGTCGCAACGGACATTGAGCAGTTTCATAACAGTATCATTCTTTAACTGTTCCTGGTCGGTTTACAATTACTTGGTCAGTAAGTAAACCCGCAGAGTCTGGTACATGTCGTATATTGGAATATTGGATTCCACTGGTTTCTCAATGAACCATGAGTCTCGAGAGACTCGTATAGACACGTAGGTGTTTATATCAGATAAACATTGAACGACTCACTGAAGATTCTTAATAGATGGTACACCAGCGTCAATAAGAATCTTCTCGGGTTGAGTGAGCATAGTGATCCTCCGACTTTAGGTACCACTGTGGATGTATGAGGTATCCTCCACACTTTGATGGAAGTCACGTCACCGATCTATTAAGGTCAGACCTCCGCATGTTCGTTGGGTGTGGACTGATCCCCGGGATATCCTGTGTGTATCAAGATAAGATTCGTCAGTTCTATGTACAGAGCATAGGTATCCATTATGGAATTAGCAATCTGGTAAATCCATAGGCCCGTGATGCACTGTAGAAATGAGTTCTAAGTGTTATTAAGAGATTGCTAATAGAATCGTCGACGGTATTATACCTATAGAGATTTGACGTTTATATTTATATCTCTGGGATAATCCGGATACCTGTGATGCAAGAATTATACGTATGCAATGACCTCGACCTGTATGGTTCAGAGAGTTTATCCATGTTCGTCATAATTTACGGGTGGGTAGATTATGGACACGAAATTAGATTTCATGACGGATATGCCTGAAACTAGAGAGTCTCACTAATGAAATATACTCGTAGGGCAATAGGGCAACTTTTATTAATAATATTGATTATTTATAAGTCGTTTAACGGTTAAACGATAATACATGCGTTTGAGATCTTTCGATCATTTGTTAAATGTCAAGTTGTGATATTTGATATTTATTATTAATATATATATATATATATTGATTATTTAATGTAAATATAATACATATATTTAAGATATTTGTATTTAATTATTTGATTATTTAAATGTTAAATAATTAAATTAATTAAATAATAAATTCCAAGCTTTTTATTTCTATGTACAGAGTTTAGTTTGATTAAATGGCCTATATTTATTGGATAAATTGGCATGATTTAATTGGTTTATTTTTGATAAATATTAAATTGTTTGATGATTTATTACCACAAATTTAATTAAATCTTTATCCTTTTTTTTATTGAAATAAAATTGAAACACTTGGCTTATATTTTTTTTGCCAATTTTCGGTCAATACGTAAAAAATATATAAGCCTTGTTTTCATTTTTTGTTTCATAATACAAGAATTCTAAAATCAAAATACAAAGTGAGTTGAGAGGAAAAAGAGAAAGAAGAAAGAAAGCTTGGAATTTTGGGAAAATTAGTAAGTTTTTCTTACTTTCTTCTAAATGAAAAATGTTTCTATCATACTAGGCTTCAATATGTGTAGCTTGGATTCTTCTCTACTCTTTTGTATATGTATTTTGATGGTTGGGAACTTGTTTTGAAAGAGGCAAGCATATATAAGCATAAGAATGCATGAAATTAGTTTATATGTATTCTTTTTGCCATTTGATGGTGAGTTCCCATTCTAGAGTTACTTAGCCACTCATAAATGACCTAGAATTCTTCTTGAGTTGTTTCATGATGGTGAGACTTGTTTGGTGTGGTAAGAATTGAATTTAATTAATTTGGTATTAATTTATCAATTTGTGGAAATTGTAAAATTAGGGTTCATAACTCACTCCAAATTTGAGGCTTTTCATATATATGTTAATTAATGATGCATATATGATGCATATTAAATTTCGGAATTATTGGATTTGATCTTGACCTATTTTGAACAAAAAGGATCAAATTTCAAATTCTTGAAAGTTTGGGGACCTCTCGGAAATATGAAGGAAATCTGTTTTCTTGAGTTGTAAATTGTATTTTCTTGTATAAGACATGTATAAATTATTTTGGGATTGATTTGGAATCAATTAAAATTATATTTGACATTTAGGACTAAAATGATAAAAATACAAAGTTTAGGGGCTAAACGGAAATTAATGAAAATTCTGATTTTTGGGTAAAAATTTAAGTTTTTAAGTATTGAGCAATTAAAATAAATTAGTTTATTTTAATTACCCAAGAAAAATTATTGAAATCGGAAAATTTTTATTTTCCACGTTCCGATACTTTTACCCGGAATTGCTGCCTAAAACCCCAACAAAAATTGATCAGAGCAGGTCTGAACCTGAACACATGATATGAATATGCCTTTAAAATCAATGTTGAATTTTTTTCCTTGCTTTATGCACGCTTGTATTTATTTAATTTGGTTAAATTAAATACGTAACATCCTTGCGCAAAATCCCTAATTAATAAGGTTTTATAGTAATATGTATTGGATGCATATTTCTTGGTCCATCTTGTCAATACGGTTTATGGATATCTGTTCTATGGCTACATCTGAGAAAATGCCAAAGCAGTGAGGGTGTAGTGGAGAGATGATGATAGGAGGGTCAAATCATATATTCCCAGTTCCTTAGCATCGGAGCTTAAGAGGCAATATTTTGGATTGCCTGACGTATATACTATGATGGTGCGACTGCGAGAATGCGAGAATCATTTATGAACCAAAAATAGTTCTCGGTTCATAAAATTCCAATGGAATTGTTCCATGTAAAACTTGAAGAGAGACAGGTTGTGAGCCCTCATGTACTTCATCTGATTGATCTAATCGAACAATTGAGGCGCTATAATCTACCTCTGAATGACACTTTAGGACAAAGTGTCATACTTAGATCTCTCCCAGCATCATATCGCCAATTTGTGATGTATTTCAATATGAATGGGATTAGCTGTTCTTACCAGCAGCTGCATAAGATGTTGCAAACTGCGGAGGAAGATTTAAGGGAGTACCAAATCACCCTCCTAAACCCACTGCTCTTCATGCTTATTCCCAATCTAAACAGAAAGGGAAGAAGAAGAAATGAAAGAAGAAGAAGGGTTCAAATCTTCCACCACAGGGTAAGATAGTTAAACCAAAGAGAGCTGCCGAAGATAAATTCCACTACTGCAGCAAGATTGGCCTAGAAGAGAATTGTCCTGATTACCTGGCCCAGATCAGAAAGGAAAGAGCATATACTTCAGGTACTTTTATTTTTCCATTATTGATATCTCATTAGCTTATGAAGCTATGTTGTTCAGTTTGGATTTTAGATTCTGCTTGTCCAATTCACATTTGCAATTCGTTGCAGGTGGCTGAAGGAAAGCAGACGGCTAAAATCTGGGGAGATGCAGTTGCGATTCGGGAGTGGCGACTCTTGGGACGTAGTTTCTGTGGGCTTATGAGAGATTCTCCTACCCAGTGGGAGACTTTTGGTGCATGTGTTAGACAATTATGACCCATAGCGTCACTATTTGTAAAAGACATTATGGTTTTTGTACAAATTAACTATGTGACAATGGAAATTGCATTTTACATTTTTGAAATTTGATTACTTAAATATATAATGATAAAAGTCCTTATGATTAGTTCCAAGATTATAAGATATGAGACAGTATCAATTGACCGGCGTAAACACACACGTATAACGCAAGCGTACGTATCGTTCAAGTAGTATAAAAAGTATCGATCCCACGAGGACTTAATACCTAAGTTATTAATTTTATGAGGTTAAATGATTACTAGTATCTAACAGGTTGTTTAATTGATTTGAAATAGCGACGATTCTAAATTAAAGACAATAAAATAAAATTGTTTGAAGGTAGATTTTAAGAAAATTCAATATTAAAACTATCTAGTGTTGTGATTTATTCCAATATTATTTAAAGATAAAGTGGTTATTTTATAATTGGGTAATATATTGATTTATTAACCTGGAACATTAATTTATGTAAAAGCCTCTTCCGATGGTCAATTACAAATACCTAGTATAATCCAATTGAACCATATGTCTATGTCAACCAAATTACCTAGATTCATTATGATTAAGTTCCAATTATGGCTACCCCCGCCCGACAGGTATATTCCTATCCTGTAAGGAAATCTATTGAAAGGGTTATCTATCCTTAAGGAATCGTGGGCTATTGAATCTAAGGTCTTAAACTTAAAATCCCTATGTCTAGTTCATTTTAAGTTTACCTAATCAATTTAATTAATGACCAGTTAATTAAAGAGCATTCAGATTAAGACTCAATAAATAAATCTTTATATTACCCAAATTATAATCTAACCCTTATAAACCCGTGACATTGAATTTTATCACAACCCTAGATATTAACTTAGTTATGACACATAGCTAGGGCTGGTAAAAACTTGAAAATAAAAGACATAAACTGCTGAAAAGTAATTGCGGTAAAATAAATACTGAAAAGTAAATTACAATAAAAATGAAATGCTAAGGTAAAAGGAATTACTTTTACTATTACTAATTTAGATATCTCCCAATAAAATAATATATAAACTTGTGATATTATTTAATCAACCGACCAATCTGGCGGTATCCTGATTAAGTCAAATTAAGTCCAACCAGCCATATAGGCGGTAATATTTGTCCATAATCCAGCCATAAAGGCGGTACCAAAATAAATTTACCAACCGACCAATCTGGCGGTATCCTTGATTAATCAGGTTCAAACCAACAGAAAATAAATTTACCAACCGACCAATATAGCGGTTTCCTTATTAAGTCAAGTTTAAACCAGATTAAATTAAATTGTCAACCGACCAATATAGCGGTATCCTTTATTAATCAGTATTTTAATTAGTAAATATATTATTTTTAAGGGAGATTAAACTAAATAGCAACAGTAAAAGATTTACCTTTCACCCTAGCTGGGGAAATTACCTCCTCATGGTAAATAGTAAAAACTGTAAAAAAAAAAGAAAGTAATATTATTATTACAAAAAGTAATTAAAATTAAATTACAAAAGTAAAGAAAATTAAAAACTAAAATTTTTTAGAGAGAGAAACTCTCTTTACACGGAATTTGGAGAGAGAGAGAATAATGTCCAAAATCTGAAATTCCGCGCAGTATTTATAGAAAATTTTGGTGCCAGCGTCGCGACGCCAGGTCAGCGTCGCGACGCTGGATTAGTAAGACGTGGCACGTTGAGGAGGCGACACGCGTCATGGCGGCTGACTGTTCATGCGACACGTGGCAAGGCGGCTAAAACTCAATTATTGTGATGACGTCATTGATGACGTCATGATGATATGGCGCTGACATGGCGATGACGCGGCGATGACACGTGTTGCAATTGTCGGCACAATAAGATTGCAACACGTGGCGACACGTGTCACGTTGTGATTGGCTGATGCTGACGTGGCATGTTGACTTGGTTGACCTTGTTACGTGGCTGATGACGTGGCATGACACATGGCAAAGTTGACTCGTTGACCGCTGACATGGCTGATGACGAGGCGACACGTGTCAAGTCTGAGTGTCGGCAGCATATGATGTTGACACGTGGCACGGTGCACGTTAGCAGATTGGATGTGATGGTGACACGTGTCACGGCGCACGTTAGCAAAGTCAAACTTCTAAAATTCTGACATGTTGACCCGGCGCACGTTAGCAGATTCGGCGCACACTGGGCGTCGCGACGCGCAATGTCTGGGCGGCGCGACGCTGGAAATTACCAAAATGCCCTTTTTCGCCATTTTTACTGTTTTGCTCCAAATCACCTCCAGAATGTCCTGAAACTTTATTTATCTATAAAATAACACAAAACATATCAAAATATTCACAAAACTCAAGAAACTACACAAAATATTAGATTAAATGAGTGGGAAATAGTGATATAAATACCACTCATCACACCCCCAAACCTAACATTTTGCTAGTCCTCGAGCAAAATACAGAATAAAATAACAGAATAAAATTTAACTAAGCCATTTTCATAGGGATCACGGTTGCATTTAGCATATGCAACAAGCCTTTAAACCCCTAGGTGTCCCTAGTGGACGAGTTGTAGTCTCGTGAGGGTTTACAGCAATGATACCCACAAACATTTTACAAAAGTAAAAAAGCAGTAAAACTAATGCACACAAAAGCAAAAAGACAAGAGAAAAGAGAAAAAAAAAAGTTAGTGACTAATCAGGTGAAACTTCTACTACAAGTTACTAGTTGTTTTGTTTCTTTCTAAATTACTAAATAAGTAAATTCTCCGATTATTTTTACCTTTCTTCATATACACACTCAACATAATATTAAACAACTCATTTTTGCCCACAACAGTCACAAGTGCAGTTGATAAGAGAGTAATATTTTTGTCCTAAAGTTCTATCAGATTCACACTTTTTGTAGCAATGGAATAATTTTTCTCATTTTTCTGATTTTTTCTTTGCTTTTTCTGAATTTTGATTTTTTATTTATATACAATACCTTCCGTCTATGTAGCGAGCTTTGGGTTGGTGACTCCCAAACCAGTTGGCTTTAGGGCACCAGGTGTTAAGACACCCCTACGAACTTAATTACTCAGACTTCAGATATAAATATATTTTTTTGTAGCATCTTCGATCCATGTAGCGAGCTTTGGGCCAGTGACTCCCAAACCAGTTGGTTTTAGGGCACTAGGTGTTAAAACACCCTTACAGACTTAATAACCCGGATCTTAGATACTTTATTTTTGTACATCAGAAATTTTTTTTTTTTTTTTTATTCCATAACTATGTATAGATGCTTCCTCCAATTAAACTAGAGCACTGAATATTACAAACTTTTCAATTTTAGCTCATGTCCGTATGTTACTATGCATGTTGATAATACCTGTCAAATGAGCATATGAAGATTCATTTTAGTCAGTATTATGGAGAATTCACAAATTAAATAATTCAAAAGGAAATAAACAAAAGATAACTTATTTCGAAATAAATGGCTTGAAATACGTCTCAAGAGTGGAAACTCCTTACTCGGCTATTTCTTACCAATTTCACATTTTTAGTTAAAATAAAAACACAAAAATGCAAAATATTTTTGTAATTTTTGAAAATTTTTCAATTTTTTTGTATTTTTCGAAAAATTTTGGACTAAAAATAAAAACACAATACAAACAAGTACTATTAACTATACCTCACCCCCAAACCTAAATGAGACATTGTCCCCAATGTCTTAAACAGTAGAAGAAGAGTTTAGAAGGTCGTACCTGGTTAGCTGAAAATTTACAGGAATTTAAAGGTTAAGATCCAGATTAATTCTACGCCTCTTACCACGATCGTCCTCGGACCAATTTATCTTTGATATGATTGGGTCAACTTTTGGTTCATAGGCTATGAGTTGGTCAATTAGATCTGGAGCAGTTCTGGCAGTAAAGAGGAGTTCTTTTAAAGGTTTTGACACGAACCCATTTCTTCGAGCATCATCAAGAAACACACAAAGAAAATCATAAAACCCATCAACGTTGTACAGCCCAATTGGTTTCTGGTGTATGTTTAGGTTTGCCCAAGATAGTACAATAAAAATTTCCTCCAATGTACCCAAGCCACCTGGCAAAGCAATAAAAGCATCAGAACGGTTAATCATTTCTACCAGTCGTTCAGACATACCTGGCACGATCAGTTCCTCTCCGTTTGTTGGTTCAATAAGATTTGCTTCTGCCAAGGGTTTTGGGATGATTCCCAAAACATGACTGCCTCCTTCTTGTACGGCCTTTGAAACAATCCCCATTAATCCAAGATTACCTCCGCCATATATTAAGTGCATATTCCTTGCGGCTAAGACTCGACCCAACTCCTGTGCTGCTTCTATGTATTGTGGTTTAGTACCAACAGTACTACCGCAAACACACAAATGTTTTCAACTCGTCTTCTTGAAGTGGTTTCCATGTTTTACTCTGGATATCTTCAAAAGTGCAATGATGAGTTGAATTTATAATACCTGAAAAGGGTGAGTAAAAATAGCACAAGTATCTTCCAAAGGACGATTAGTAGCAAATAGTAAAATAGATCGTGATAGTCAACAAAATCTGGATCATGTCGGAGAAAATAAAGAAAACAACAAAACAAATCATAATTATTAGGAAAAGACAAAAGATATAATATTTACAAAAATAACGAGCTTGATTGACGTCTATGCGTCAGGGACAAGCTTCCCATCCAATTTTCTTATAAATTGGCAAACAGGGTCTTTTTGAGTCAGATTCCCGAGACTTAACTGTTGTCTTTCTTTTTGAAATTGTGTATGTAATTTGCGAAAGGCTATGTGAACATGTCCACTGGGATGCGTCTCAAGAGTCGAAGATATATCATCTAACGACTCCTTACTCAAGCCACCCCTAATGAATTAATTTTGTCTTCGCGATTTTCAGACACCATTCCTAAAGAACGACAACGAGTATTGCAATTCCATCGTGCACACTTGTAACAAACACCCATTTGCTTAGCTCTACGTTTCTTTGCATAGGTGCTTCTTCTAAAACCAGGCAGATGTGAAATAAAAGATTCAGAAGACTCACCTGCCAATCGAACTCGTGCTTCAATTACCCAACGAATATCATTGGGCACACTATGGATCGTCAGTAGTCTCATTCGTTCCAAGCGAGCTTTGTAAACTTTCAATAGAGATTTTTGTGGGAGAGAAGGAAATTGCTTGCAAGATTTGCGAGAGCTTCTTCCATCTTGAAATGATTTAATCTGCAAAAACTAAACACACAAAATTAAATCACACCAAATCACAATATATACAAAAATTGCATGGGTTGCCTCCCTGCGAGCGCTAAGTTTAAGTCGTCAGCTAGACTTGACTTCTCGAACGTTTATGCTGGATCTGAAAGTGTGACACTTTCTTTTTGTCGCCCAAATGATTCTCCCCAGTAGTGCTTGACACGCTGACTGTTACCTTGAATGTGTTGTTGGTATTGGGATCCAGTAACTCAACAGCTCCATATGGTAAAAACCTGAGTGATCACAAATGGTCCAGACCACCTAGATTTCAACTTTCCTGGGAAAAGTTTCAACCTCGAATTGTAAAACAACACCTGCTGCCTTGGTTCCAACTGTCTGTGCACTATTTTTCGGTCATGCCATTTCTTTGTCTTTTCCTTGTATAATTTGGCATTGTCATAAGCCTGTAGGCGAAATTCTTCCAATTCGTTGAGTTGGTGAAGACTTTTCTCTCCTGCAGCTTGTGAGTCAAGATTCAACTTCTTCAGTGCCCAGTACGCCTTGTGTTCAAGCTCAACTGGCAGATGGCATGCTTTCCCAAACACCAATCGATATGGTGACATACCAATGGGTGTCTTGTAAGCTGTTCTGTAGGCCCATAATGTATCATCTAATTTTGTTGACCAGTCCCTCCTTGTTGATCCAACGGTTCTTTCTAGGATTCTTTTGATCTCCCTGTTTGAAATCTCAACCTGTCCATTTGACTGTGGATGGTAAGCTGTGGCAACTTTGTGAGTTACTCCGTATTTGGATAGGAGTGCATCGAAGTATTTGTTGCAGAAATGTGAGCCACCATCGCTGATAATTGCCCGAGGTGTTCCGAATCGAGTGAAAATGTTCTTCTTTATGAATTTGATCACAACTTTTGAGTCATTGGATGGCAGTGCAATTGCTTCAACCCATTTGGAGACGTAGTCTACAGCAAACAGGATGTACAGGTTTCCAAATGATGGTGAAAGCTTATTGGCAATGACATTCCCATGTTAACATTGGTGAAAGCTTGGCTTTCATTAAAAATTATCCATGAAGGATCTGGGACAAACAGCCTTTATTCTAGGAATAAAGATCTACCGGGATAGATCTAGAAAGCTGCTTGACTCTCCCAGAGCACGTACATTGACAAAGTGTTGAAGAGAATCAACATGGATCAGTCCAAGAGAGGACTGTTGCCAGTGTCACATGGCGTCACTATATCTAAGGACATGTGTCCTAACACTCAAGATGAGAGAGACAACATGAGTCGGGATACCGTTCACCTCGGCAGTTGGATCGATCATGTATGCCATGATATGTACGCGACCTGATGTCTCGTATGCTTTGAGCATGTGTAGTCGCTATCAGGCCGATCCAGGTGATGGTCACTGGATGGCGGTTAAGAATATCCTTAAGTATCTTAGATGAACTAATGATGATTTCTTAATCTATGGAGATGGAGAACATGAGGTAATTGGGTTTACCGATGCAAGTTTCCAAACGATAAAGACGACTGCAAGTCGCAATCCGGGTACATATTTTTTTTTGAATAATGGAGCAGTAAGCTGGAAATCTTCAAGCAAGAGAATGTTGCCGATTCAACAACAGAAGCAGAGTATATTGCTGTAGCTGAAGCAGCAAAAGAGGTAGTTTGGATCCGTAAATTCCTAATTGGATTAGGAGTAGTTCCGTTAGCAGTTGAGCCATTGCATTGTATTGTGACAATAACGGGGCTATAGCGCAGGCTAAGGAACCGCGGTCTCATCAACGATCCAAGCATGTTCTTCGACGTTTCCATCTGATTCGTGAGATCATACATCGTGCCGATGTGAAGATCGAAAAGGTCGCATCAGAGAACAACATTGTAGATCCGCTGACGAAAGCTATTCCTCAGCAAAATTTTGAGCGACATGTACATAGTTCAGGTATTAGATGCTTGAGTGACTAGCTATTGGCCAAGTGGGAGATTGTTAGACAATTATGACCCATAGCGTCACTATTTGTAAAAGACATTGTGGTTTTTGTACAAATTAACTATGTGACAATGGAAATTGCATTTTATCATTTTGTAATTTGATTACTTAAATATATAAATGATAAAAGTCCTTATGATTAGTTCCGGATTATAAGATATGAGACAGTATCAATCCATAACGATTTAATCATTAAATATCCCTAGTCGTAGTATTATCGAGACTGGACATCGATAATGCAGAATAGACTAGTATTGAACTTGTGCGTGTTATGGAAGCGTAACAGCATAGTTCTCATATATTTAAGTATTGGATACTTATGCAAGTGTGATAGGAGGTTGTGTTTACCGATGGTACGGAAACAGCTTCGCTCTAGATAGATCCGTTGAATCCCATTGGTAGTATGACTATGTGTCTATGGGAATCCGCATCAGGGTAGGTGTATTTGGTCTTAACCTGAGACTTGCATCGCTAGTACTTGCGACAATCAATACGCTTTGGTTTTTATCGTCCAAGACTTTAACAGGTTCTGTGTACGCCTCTTCTGGGTTTATTGAGAATCGTAGTGTATTGGGTGTGATGTCAAGATGGAAGTATCACTTCAGTCATTTGGAGATGATGATCACGCAGGGATACAGAATTGGTACTCTAATAGGTTGCAACCATCGGGATAATATGACATGGTCATGATTATCTGATTAAAGAGACTAGTTGCTTGTAATCCGATATATGCTTCGTACGGGGCAGACATTATTCCAACCCCAGGCCTTGCATGTGACATCCGATACTGGATCGTTATACGCAATACTACGTATACTACGCCTGACAAAGATTATATATTCCATTAAGAATATTTCTGGAGAATTGGGTAAGCACGGTGCTTTGCTAGAAGCCAACCATGTCTCTTACATCGGTAGAAACGTAGTACGAGGTACGTACGTGTTCGGATAGTCCGACGACCGGATTTACTGCCAACATATCCAGGGATATCTTGGTCGCTTTCCGAAGATTCACCGATGATGTATGATTCGAGCATAATTAATCTGGGATTAATTACGGAGAGATTTTATCTAGGATAAATACTATTTGAAGAGAGAGAACGATTATTTTGGAATTAATCGATAAAATAATATATTCGATATATTAAACGAAATTAGATTTCGACGCGGAATTAAAATTGGATTTTAATTCGGGCTAACGAATTAATTAGAATTAATTCGCGAGCGACATGAATAGTAATTTTGCTAGGCATAATTATTTAATTACGTCACAACAGAAAATTTGTTAATTCGGAATTAGCGAACCCGAGCCCGGGATGTGTCGCGGGCCCACTAGGATTTTGAATCAAGTGGGGCCCACATGTCACATCACTTGTATTTTTTAATTTAATTTGCTTTTATTTATATTTATGTTTATGGGTGTGCAAATTTGTGTGTTTATTGAATTATCTTGCTTGAACTGCATAAGACTTGGCTATACCACTGTGTGAACCCGTCCATTAAACTGGTATAAGTAAGAGACCATTCTGAACCCAACGGTTTGAGGTCTTCCCTTACGAGGGCTGAGTGCGGCCTTAAATCTTTTCTCAGTTCACACTGGGTGGCGACTCCTTTATTCTCCGGTTTAGTCCCCGATGGCTACTCCGTAATCTCTACGGGCTGCGAGCCCAACAGTGTCATGGTCGCCGAACATCATAGGCATAGCGGTAAACCCCACTTCACTCCTACAGTGAGCACTGGTTCTGGTTCTACCCGGAACCGGTTGGAACAAAACTGGTTTTTCGAGTTTTGAATCGAAATCGGTTGTAACCGATCCGGTTCCGATTCCAATTTGAAGGAACCGATTTTTAACTGATCCGGTTCCGGTTCTAAAATAACTGGAATCGGAACCGGACCATAGAACCGAAACCGAAATATAGAACCAGATTATGGAACCGAATGTAGAACCGAATTTAGAACCGGTTAGATAACCGAATTTAGCATCGAATTGAGACCCAAATCTTGGATAAACGTCATCGTTTTTTATTAGGATAAAAACACCCCTTTCGAATTCGCACATCGCACTCAGTTATCTCCATTCTGACTTCTCACACTCAGATTCTCTTCCCACTTCTTAGTTCTCTCGACATTCCAACTCACCCTAGCAAGCGTCGTTTCTAATATCTTCCTGAAGCCAACGCTTCTCTTCTCATAGGTTTTCATTTAATTAATTTCTTTTTCTTTCTTTTCCTTTTTTTCGTAGTTATTTAAATTCATAAGTGTTTGCTGTTGGTTTAATCGTTGGTGTACTTCTATATCTCTAATACTGAAACTAATATTAGGTATTCCTTTCGTTTAATTAATTAATGGCGCTGAATTTTCGAATTTTGCTTCTATTATGTGATCCTAAAGCCCTAATTGCTCGATTGGTATTTTTTTTCCTTTTTTAGGCAGGTCCGGGTGATTATGACTAAAAAGTGCATATTTATTGAGAGAATAAAATATCATTTTATACTTGTGGTTTTACTAATCCCATTAATTTAGCACGTTTATGTAATAATATTTAAATTTATGTTTTATATTTTTTATTGTCATTTTTATCTTTTATGTAGGTGAAATAATAATTTTGAACATATCTAGAAAAATGGACTTGACATTTGGATTTTAGAGGCCATAAATTTAATAGAGTGTTCTAACAGTGTACAACTTCGAAAATTCCAACCCTGTGCAATGTTCATATTTTGGCCATAACCTTTTACTCCTATATCGGATTAAAGTGATTCAAATTCCAGATGAAATAAGACTCAAAGATCTACAACTTTCATATTCATAAGATTTTATAATTCTGAAGTTTTGAAGACTGAAATAGATGAAAAATCCAAAGTGTGTTAAATATCAAATCTTTAAAAAAAAGAAAAAAAAACATTTGTCAATTTCTCCACCAAACATGAGTGTTTAGTGGAAAAATAAGTGGAGAAATTGGTGGAAACCTTTATTTTTTCCTATAAATAGAAGCCATAATTTCATTTTCATTTCATATTTTGTTTGATTTCTTCGTAAGGAACTGAAGAATGTATCGTGTTGTGTTTAAATTCTTATAATGTCTTTTAATTTTAGTAATAACATTATGTGTGTTTTTAATTACAGTATGAGTAGTTAATTACTTTCTACTAGGGGAATGGGTGAAAATTTTATTATTAAGTTTATATTAATCCCACTTATATTATAATATATAAATAGTAATGAATAATATTAATTGAGATATGGATTAATTATTGACAAAATTATTACCTCCTATATGGCTGGTTTTATACGATTTTGGCATAATTGAGTACCTAACTGGACTTGTTATAGACAAACGTTACCACCGCTTTTATGGCTGGTTTTATGTTTTTGGCATATTTAGTACCTTGGCAGGACTAGTTATCGACAGAAATGACTACCGTTTTATGGCCGGTTTTATATTGTTGGCATAGTTACATCCGGAAGTAAATTAATTGGCTAATAATGATAATTTATATATTATAAAAAGTGAGATTTCTAAATATAAAATTAAAAGTATATCCCATAGCCCCAGCATTTTACTATTGTTGTGTGTCTTTTAATTTAAATTCTCCAAACAACTCAATTCAAATCTTTTTCTTTTTATTTAAATTATTATTTTACCATACTAAATCTATTCCATGTGGATCAACTCCGGAGTTAATGAGTTATTTATTACTTTGACACTCTTATACTTGGGAGTAAAGAATCACTTTTTGAGCGTGTCAAGTTTTTAGCGTCGTTGCTAGGGAATACAGTTTAGTAGATAGAATAATTTTTCTTTTTCTTTATTTGATTTTTCTTTTCTTTTTATAAATATTGTATTTATTTTTGTTTTATTTTTATTTAGGTTGCATGAGACAGTGGTCTCGGTCATCTAGCAGAAGATTAAACAGATATTCTCCATCACTTTCATCATCAGTCAGAATGGCCAATCTACCTGCCCGAATTGAAAATCAAGTTGATTAGGAAGAGAATGAGTCTCAGCATGGAGATCTTAATCATCCAAGGACACTCAGAGAATTCATGAATCCTACCAGGGTGGGATCACCATCTTGCATCCCCCCAGATGCATCACGTTTCAATTTCAAACCAGATATCATCCTACTTTTACCCACATTCCACAATCTTGAATCAGAAAATCCTTATCAGCACTTGAGAGAGTTCGAAGACGTATGAAATACTTGCACATATTAAAATTACAGCATGAACATAATTCGACTTAAGTTTTTCCCTTTTTCTTTAAAGGATAAAGCTAAAATTTGGTTACAAAATCTTAGGTCGGTATCCCATTAACATGGGATGATTTGCAAGAACTGTTTTTAAAAAAAATTCTTTCTCCCTCACATGACAAATTTCTTTAATAGGAGAATCACAATTTTCATATAAGAGTCGAGGGAAAAAATTACCAATGTTGGGATAGATTTAAAAAAAATATTGAATGTTTTGTCCACATCACGGATTTGAAACTTGGAGGCTAGTCACCTATTTCTACGAGGGGTTAACACCCCAAGGTAGACAAGTAGTAGAAATGGATGTGTAATGGGGGAGGTTTAGGGACCAAAGTCCCGAAGACCATTAGATTACCTAGAACACATAGCAGAGATGCACACACTGAGACACATTGGCACTTATGAGTCATCTGTAAAACCACAACCATCTAGCAGAGGTAGTTTAACCTTAGGGAAGACCATGACCTTTCCTGCTAAGTATGCATCTCTAGCTAAAAAAGTTGAGGCATTAGAAATAAGAAAGAGTGATCATGTCAAGTCAGTTCAAGAAGTCGCATGTCAAATCTGTAATTCAAATGAACATGTCACACAAGTTTTCCCAACCTTCCAGCCCTGCAAGAATGTCTTCATGACCAAGTCAGTTCCATAAACACTTTTCAATAGATCAAATCCCAAACCCATACTCTAAAACCTACAATTCTGGTTGGAAAAACCATCCAAATGTCAATTGGAGGAATGATAACCAAGCACAACCATCACAACAATCTCCCCAAGTACACCAAATTTTCAAAATTCTCAGAATTATGTACCATATGTCCCACCAACTTAGGAAAACCCTTGAGAATACCTTGCATGCATTCATTGAGAAACAGAAAGCCATCAATAACTAAAATGTGCAAACATTGATTGATCTGAAATATACTTTTTCCAAAATCACATATGTTTTGACCATTAATGAGAAAAGAGAGTTTCCTGCACAACCACAGCCAAACCTCAAAAGTCATCAAAACCTGCACAAGGGTAGTTCTGGTATTCACAATAGACTAAGTCAAATATGTTATTACTCTTCGCAGTGGTAAGGTCATCCACAGAACTATTCTTGAACCTCGCAAAGTTGAAAATAAATCAGATTCAGAGAGTAAGGAAGAGGTTGATGAACCATTACCCGTCGTTGATGATAACAATTTCTCTCATGTACCTCCATTTCCACAGGTATTAAAATAAAGAATTGAACCATTCCTCAGAGATATATGAAATATTCAAACAGGTAAAGGTCAATATTCATTTGTTAAGATATCATCCAACAATACCATCTTATACCAATTTTTTTGAAAGACTTGTGCACTGTTAAAAGGAAACATCAGGTAAGAATGAAATTTTTCTAGCTGAACAGATAAGTTATATTCTCTCAACCAATAATGCACTAAAATACAAGGACCCTGGTTGTCCGAATATTTCTTGTATTATTGGAAATAAAAAAATTGAACATGTTTTGCTTGACCTTGGAGCCAGTGTAAATTTACTTCCATTTTCGGTTTAACCAACAACTTAATATTGGCGAGTTAAAACCAACTTCAACTACTCTTTTAATTGCCGATAGATCAGTTAAAATACTGAAAGGAATTATAGAAGATGTGTTAATTCACGTCGATAAATTCATATATCATGTGGATTTTATTATTTTAGAAACACAACCTGAAGCAACAATTATAAGCCAGTTCTTGTAATACTTGGTCATCAATATTTAGCAACAGCTAATGCTTTAATAAATTGTAGGAATGGAATCATGAATTTGTCATTTAGCAATATGACATTGAAACTTAATATCTTTGACATGTGCAAACAACCATACGATGAGGACAATGAAGACGAGAGCATGGATCTAATTGAACCAATTATGGAGGAATTTTTTCAGGAAAGTTTATCTGATCCTACAGAAATTTGCCCATGTAATTTTTTCTTCAATCAAGTATGCAATTAGATTTGGATAATCCTAATGATTTTTTACTTGATTCTACAAATGTACTCGAAGATGATGGAAATAATCAGAATTTTGATGAACTGGGAATACTGGAAGAAGAAAAACATGAGGAAGCACTAATTTAGAATTGAAGCCTTTACCAGGAATTGAAGTGAACAGGAAGTGTTGGAAGTGCGCAGATGTGGAGATGAACAAACTATCATATGGGAAGTTCTTCCTCTCTTACAAGAAATCAATAAGGATAAATACCTCCAGACCTGAACCCTCACGACATAGAAGAAACTCTAGCAAAACTCCACAATCATTTTACGTCTCTTCCCAAAATGCTATGATGAAAATTTACAAAGCACGCATCAAAAGAATGAGAGTTCTTATGAACCATGGTATTCCCGGTGATATTCGTTGGGTAATTGAGGCAAGGGTTCACTTGGAAGGTGAGTCATCTGACTCTTTCATTTCTCACATACCTGGTTTAAGGAAAAGCACATATGCTAAGAAATGAAAAGCTAAATAGTTATATGATTGTTATAAATGTGCACATTGGACATGCAACACTCATTGTTGTTCTTTAAGAATGGTGTCTGATAATCACGAAGATAAAATTCAATTCATTAGAGATGGCTTGAGTAAGGAGTCTTTAGATGATATATCATTGACTCTTGAGACACATCCTAGTGTACATGTTCATCGAATAATTCACAATTTGCATACACAATTTCAAAAAGAAAGACAATATTATAATCTGAGGAATCTGACTTTAAAAGACCTTTTGCCAATTTATAAGAAAATTGGATGAGAAGCATATCCTGACCCATAGAGGTGTTCAAGCTGTTACTAGATGTAAAACCAGAGGAAGATGTGAGAGACAATCACAACTACATTTCAATTTACTGTTTTGATTTTCTTTTATTGTTTTATGTTATAATTTTTCTTTTTGGTAGCAGTAGATTCAATTGTCAATTCCATATTAACCAGGTGATGTCTTCAAAACTCTACTTTTTCTTTTTTAGATTTGGGGACAATGTCTC